>JADLZN010003784.1:0-24866 GCA_018155175.1 Sinocyclocheilus anophthalmus
TGAGAAACGAGAGGCTGCACGATATCATGAATATTACATAAATCGGTTTGTACACACTTATATTCAAGTTCACACAAGTTACCTCCTTTTCTGCACTCACTCAGGTCCACAGCCGGGCTCAAGACCAACCCATATCAGGCTTTACCTAACGACAGCACAGCAAAATGTCAGAGAAGCTTCCATTCAAAGTTGGTTAGTATAAGTTTATTTGATTATCGACTTCAGATCATGCTCGATGCTGTTCTGCACAAAATCATGCAATCATGTTTTTCCCGCCAGTGCTAATTAGCTAATTCCACTCTGGTGATTTCTAATAAGCTCTCTTATAGACTCTCGATAAAGCGTACGATTCTCTGCAAAAGGGTCCTGAGTTGTATTTTTGGTCGAGCATGAATTGTTGCAGATCTTGCTAGTGCTTATGTATCACATGGCAGTAGAGGCGTCATTGTCAGCGCTGCCTTGCACGAGACGCACTATTGCAATCCCACCCCCATAAAATCACCGTTCGCGCACTTAATATGTCTAGTTTATTATTATTATAGCCATTTTGTGCTTGCTCACAAAGTATTTGATTTGATTTTATATCTTAACACCTGTCAAACAAGCTAGCGTGGTTCCATTCGTGATGAAGAAAGTTTGGAAGTTGTAGTTTTTTGCGTGCACTGTAGAATCTCAATGCTATGAGATTGCCTGCACTGCTGGACTACATTTCCCATAATGCAGTAGTCAAACGTGCCGCCACTTTTCGTTGAGCGTAGCCATTCATTTGTGCGAATCGGTTCTTTTGAACAGTATAGTGAACAGTTCATAAAATGGCTCAGTTGCGCTTTACGTAATCACGTGGACCCTGACACTTCCACTTTAAAATAGGGGGGGGGGGGGGGGGGGTGGAAGGGAAAGTTGATTGGTTTTTCACATTTTTATTAATAGCCTTTATAGTAATTTTGTGCATCTCAGTTAGAACATAGTCATTTAGAGCCTAAATGCGATTTGCATATACATTTAACAATATTAAACTTAATTTACGGGCTGATTAATTAATTTATCTACTGACTACAATGTATAGGCACTTTTAAAAAAAAATACTGCGTTTCGTTTGCATGCTAATAAACATCATAAAAGTCATAAACATATTTCCAGTTCGTATCAATGAAACCCTCGGTCCACTCCAATGGTTTTGTGAATCAGTTCATCGATCATGGAAGAAGAGGGGGGGGGGGGGGGAAAGGGGGAAAGAAGTCCGGTTCAAAAGAACGGTTCCTTCTGCTCGTGGTTGAACAAACATTAATGTTAGGCGCTAAGCTGTACTTTGAGTTGCGACAGATTAAACACACTTAAGTTCATATCTAAACTTGTTTTTGCGTCGCGTTTAGTCGCACGTCAGCACGCCAGGACTTGGCACCTGTCACTCAGGCAGTCTGTTGTTGTTTTTCAGCAAACTTCTCTGATGTGCTCTGTGCAGATAAGGCTCAAGTAATTCAATAGTAAATCCATCTGGACTTTGCTCCCTAGTCATAAGAGATCAGAGTTCAGATTTTCAAAATCAGTGAATGAAATGTCGAAGTGCACCAGTACTGCACTCTTATTTATTAAGAGCCCATTCTGAAGGCATCTTACAAGGAAGAAACCGGAATAAGAACATTTAGGAAATTCACTTCTCTGGCAGGTGTGTTTTCCTCCATGTCTGCAGTAGTAAAATATAATCGGTGCAGACTGAAAAAAAAAAGGGATATCTTTTGGGTTGCCTATTGGTTGTTAAGTGTGCATATGAAACCAAGCACCATCTCCTCAACCAGTTCAAAACATGTTAGGTATGTGGTTTTGGGTGTCATCTGTTGAATTCCTATTCTAGATGTCCAAATATGAGACTGACACTTTAAAGACCACGTTAACTTAAAGTTGACATAATCTGTACTAGTTTGATTATTTAATTGAATCATTCTTTCAGTTTCCTGAATTTAGCATTTGCTTTATGCCTAGTCTGTTGTCATTTTCTCTCTGTCCAGCTGATATCAGCCTGGCTGAGTGGGGACGTAAAGTCATCGACATAGCTGAGAATGAGATGCCGGGTCTGATGAAGATGAAGGAGCTCTATGGCCAGACCAAACCCCTGAAGGGCGCTCGCATCTCAGGCTGCTTGCACATGACTGTACAGACCGCTGTGCTCATTGAAACCCTGACCGCCCTCGGAGCTGAGGTGAGGATGCAAACGCGAAACCATTAAAGAAATAGTTATTTCCCTAAAAAACTAATTTATATTTGTGTTTAAAAATGCATTTTGCACTTGGTTTGACGTTAGTAGATTATGAACTGTCTAGGTATGGAAAATAACTGCATTAGCATTCTTTGAGATTTCATCAAATTCTCAATAGCTGCTTTAAAATTCTTCTTTCGAGTAAACAATGACAAGGTTTTCATTTTGGAGCAAAATGTTTCTTTAACTGATTAAAAGTCGGGTTTTAAAAAAAAAAAAATGTAAAATTCACATTACTGAATGTGTAGTATTTCTTGCTGCTTTTTTTGCTTTCACTAATAAAAAATAGGTATTGCTATATGGTTTTTCTTTTTTGTATTGTTGCCATACAATGAACTTTTATTCAGTAAGGAGGCCTTAATTGATCAAAAGTGATGAAAGTCATTTATATGTTGCAAATATTCAAAATGCTGTTTTTTTAAAACGTTCTATTCAGCAAATCCTGAGGGAAAAAAAGTCATGGTTTTTCGGCGGGGGAAATATGAACTGTTTTCAACATTGATAATCATAAGAAGTGTTTCTTGTCAACAGATCCATATTAGAATGATTTCTGAATGTTCATGTGACACTGGAGACTGGAGTAATGATGCTGAAATTCAGTTTTGCCATCACAAGAATTAACTACATTTTAAGTAGTGCTGTCACGATTAGCCGCATCCAAATGAAAAGTTTTTATTTCCCTATATAGGTGTGTACTGTGTTATTTATTATGCATATAAAAGACCCACTGCAATGTGTATATTTAAGAAAAAATAATATTAACTTTATATAGCAAATCTTAATATAGGAGATCATTTATATGAATATAAATATTTACATGTAAATATTTTCAAAATATATAATGAATGTGTGTATTTATATATATATATATACATATATATATATATATATATATAATATATATATATATATACACACACACTCCCGAACCACTCATTACTATGTAAACAAAACTTTAATTTGGATCGATTACTCTTTGACACCCCTTTAAAATATATTAAAATAGGAAACTGTTATTTTAAATTGTACTAACATTTTACAATATTTACCATATTTTTGATTTAAAAAAATAATCCTTGGTGAGCATTAGAGATTTCTTTAAAATAAAAAACATTTTACCGACCCTGTGTATGCCATGGTATTCTTTGAAATGTAAATATCGTGGTATATAATACAATGTTATTATTAGTATTACTACAACACGATTCCATCATTTTATCATGGTATTGCCACAGTACTTTGTTTGGAAAGGGACAGTATAGTTTCTTCACCTTTTTTTCCTACTCCTAGAAGCCTAAACTTGATATCTGACTGAAATGCATCGCTCTTCTTATCCCCTATTTCCTCTGTCCCAAATTGGAATTTCTCCTAAAAAAAGAAAAAAAAAAAAAAAAAAAAATAAAAAAAAAAGCCCATCCAGGCCATATTTTATCCAAAAAGTTATTGGACTAATGTATGAAGTCTGTGCACGTCACATGCTCTCATTCCTTCTCCTTGATCTCTGTGTGCTCCAGGTCCAGTGGTCCAGCTGTAACATCTTCTCCACCCAGGATCACGCAGCAGCAGCCATTGCTAAATCTGGCGTTCCAGGTAACAGTTGCTGGTGTGCTAGACTGACTGCCCACTGTTTGCTCTAAAGCTGCGTAATCAAATCTAGATAAGGAGAACTCCGAGTTTATCCATGCTGGGTAAACCTAAATGGGTTTTATCTTTAGATTTGACTCAACATTTTTGAAGGACTAACATGCGAAAGCGTGCAGGCAAAGATAACTCTTATCAACATCAGCTTTCAGTTGATGAAAGACTTTTTCCATGCCGATTTTAAGCACTAAAACCTTCATTTAAGGTATACAAGCTGAATGATGTTTAGTGTTAAATGTTAAACCGTTTATAAGAGATTGTAAAACATTTATCTAACATCATCCAACAGATTTTTAGCCCGGTTTCACGTGTAAAATGCCTATTTTAAGTCTCTTCTTAGGCAGCAACTTACAATGCTCCCGAAAGCATAAAAATACACAGGTATTATATTATAATAAAACACAAATTGGGTGAAATAGTCTGGTTTTATTAGATTAAATTGTTTATCAGTACTTTTAAGTATAGAATGAACTCTAAATATATTCTTGGATGGATTTGTTTATCACTGATCACGGTGCATTATGATTCTCCGCAAAAAAGGGAACAAAAAAAATTAAAAGCCTAAATGCAGTGCTTCCTAAGAACTTGGCCTTAAGAAGGTGTTTTAGTTAGGAGCATAATTATGCTGAAAGTGTTTTGTGATCGGGAGCATGACTATGATGCATTAAAATGCTGCTTACTTGCTCACAAGGTTGTGGAACAGAGTCATATATTAGTTATTAGTTAGATTAGAATATTAGAATAATAGTTTAGACCTTTCTACATTGGAGTTTTGAGACTAAATTGCAGATGCAGCTTATATGTTTGAATTAGCGTTATTGCATTATCTGTGCATTACATTATCTTATTGTATTATCTGTGTCTAATGTATGTGTGTGTGTGTTGTTTGTGCTGTATTGTAGTGTATGCCTGGAAGGGAGAGACCGATGAAGAGTATGTGTGGTGCATAGAGCAGACCATCTATTTCAAGGACGGTCAACCTCTTAACATGATCCTGGACGACGGTGGAGACCTGACCAATCTGGTGCACCAGAAATACCCCAAACTGCTTGCAGGTATAATGCAGTCTGTGTTTGGTCTGTCATCTACTTGTCCTCTTCCTCAACAGCCAGAGGTCATGAAGAGTCATTCAGACTACTCATATGAGTACTGTTTAATTTCATTGCCCCAAATACTATCATTGTATGGATTTCCCTGGCTAGTAATAACAGTGCTTCTGGCCTGCTGATGCTTATCATTTAGTTTTACTGTACTGTTGTTTAATGGCCACTAGATGGCAGGCCTATCCGCGATCAAGCTGTTCCATTCTTGACTAAGCAAAGCTTAGCATTATAGCATAGTATTAGCAGTCTTCTAAAACTGAAAAGCATAGATTGATACTTACCCTAGAAGAGAAAAGGGCAAGTATCTGTTGTTGTATTTGACAGAGAGTGGAAATCATGTGGTGTTAGTTTTACGCTATAAATGATGTCAAATTTGATTTATTTATGAGGCTGCTCTGTTTGACCTCTGACCTTTGGTAGGGTTAAGAATCTGGTCTGGTAACCAGGATCAAATAAATGCAACCTTGGCGAGAAATTCTTTCAAAAATTGATTGATTGATCGTATGATTCCAAACTTTTGATTGTAGAGGTAAACTTTATTAAATATGAAAACTGCATGATGGCAGTGTAATGAAGAGGAAAAAGAAACCCTACAAGCATCCTCTTGTTTCTAAGGGCCTGACATGGGGTCTTTCTGCAACTCCTGCCCATGGCGGGCGGATGTAGACAAATTACAGTCCATAATTATTTATAACAGAACAGACCATGAAGAGATGCAAAATTAAGCAATGGGCAAATTTTATTTTTTTTCCCAGTCATGGAATTTTCTATGATTAATATAATTTTATAATTTGCAATTTTTTTAGCATATGTTTTATTCTATGTAAAATGGTTTTTAATTACGTTTAGTATTCTTTGGCTTTGGGAGTGTGATATAACAGTATTAAAAAGGTCATGTAACATCCAGTAAATGTACTGGTCAGAAAGTGCAGGAAGCCTGAATAGATACTACACAATATGTGTAGTCATTCACATCTTGGCTTTTACTGTGTCCAGTTTTAGCTTTGACCAGAATATGTTTTCTATTTAACATTATAGCTCAAATGTTTTATATTTTCCATTGCATATGCACAGGAGACGGCACACATCACGCAGCATCAAACTTAACTAAATAGCCAGTTTCTCTGTGAAACTGCACAAAAATCAAGACCTGCAGTGACTTTGCTCCTCATATTTTTTATTTTGTGTGGCTTAATGCCAGAAATGTTTCCACATGGAGTTATGATAATACTTTTAGCTTCCAAGATATAGTATATTTTCCGCTAAATCTAAAGTTGTCAGAAGATGTCTGACAGTCACTAATCTTTCCCTAAGTAGACGCTTGAAATGTCTTGGATTTGATTCGGTCACGTCAGTTACACCTGTGAGGGTCAAGCTAAGCTACGCAAAAATAAAATTTATCGGCCTACTAGTAAGTTCAACAAGCAGGATTTTCCGGGTCTTTAACATTTGCAGAATTGTGGTTTCTCTCTCAGGAATCAAGGGCGTCTCTGAGGAGACCACCACAGGAGTTCACAACCTCTACAAGATGTTGAAGAAAGGGGAACTGAAAGTTCCTGCCATCAATGTCAATGACTCTGTTACCAAGGTAACCTTTTATATTACCAGCATATAATATCATTACATGGTGTTGTCCGGTTATTCGCTGTCATCATTTGATGGTCTGTTTTGTTCACAGACAAATGTGAGCACTTTATGCGTGGTTCTAATATTATATGGCTGTTGTAGATGAAAGTATTTATTTGAGAACGACTTCTTCTCCCACACCCTTCAGAGTAAGTTTGATAACCTGTACGGCTGCCGTGAGTCTTTGATTGACGGCATAGTAGTGGTGTCATAGTACCGCAGGGTGTTGTGGTATGCAAAATCATATTAATATGACTGTACTGTATATATAATATCTATATATATATTATATAATATATATCACTATTTTTGCTGTATTATCAAGAATTGTTGCTAAAATAGACATCATTTGGTAATTTTGGATTATTAGTGAAATACTTAATTTAATAGTTTTCCTTTATATTATATTATATTATATTACGGTATAACAGAACAAAGTTAAAAGCGTTTGATCATTTTATCTATTATATATTATTATTTTGTATGTGTATATTATTACATTATCGCAAAGTTAAAAATGAGAGACATGATACTGTAAAAAAAACGATATTTCTAAAGTTACATTTTCTTTCGTGTCTTGTTTGTGATGAATCCCACTTTGTATTTTCCCGAAGTTTACTCAGTATTATTATATTTTACTTAATGTTTTATTGTTAATCTTGGATTTAAAGATATTTAATGTTGTCCGGTCTACTTATTATAGGTCAAATATATTGATGGTTTAGCAACGCTTTTACCAACTGACGCATTTATACAGTCATACTGGCCAAAAATCATATGCAAAAATCCTGTAAATCAGATCGACACCAAAATCATGAGTTTTAATCTAAAAGGCAACAGTGGTAAAATGTCACTTTGGAGTTGCTTTGGAAAAACGCGTCTGCCTCTTGAAATAAATGTAATGCAGAGTTTATTGTTGTATTTGTAAGGGTGGTTTAAAATCTAAGTGTTGGATGTAAATTACACTGGGTACCTGATGGCAGATTTGTTTATGCTGTGCAAATACAGTGTAACAGAATAACAGAGATATTGTATACAATCTGTCTCTTTGTTCCTGAAGCCTCAAGCGCTTTTTGAAGTCTTAGAGCTCTGTGTGCATGCAGAAACTGTGACGTGATTGTCATCGTATCCGCTAGCAGCTTGTACAAAGACAAATTCCTGGTGCGTATACCCTTCTGAAAGAGTTTTGCATTACACATGGCTAATGAAAGCCATTCTGATTCTATTGCATTTATTCGGGGTGCCGTCTATGTGATGAACGCTGTTCTTTCTTAGTGAGTGTTTTTGTTGTTTTCGTAGTAAAACCGAGCAGCTGGTAGAACGCTGCCACAAATCACGTGCCATGTGGTCATTGTAGTAACTCTCTGATCTCATTCTTCAAGTCCTGACTCATCTTGTGTAATGTGACAGGTCTTGGGCACACCCATACCTGGCGGTAACTGATCTCCGCTCTTAACTCATCCTTTGGGTTTTATAACTCCAGAGAGGAAAATAAAAGAAGAATGACGTCCTTAGATGTGGTGCCAGTTTTTTTTCTTCTCCCATTATAAAACATCCCTGCCACCCCCGTGCGGTTTGCCATGATCAAAGATGATCATTTTTAAACTTGTAGAGTCCACTAAACATACGACAAACAAATCAAAGTTAAGGTGGATCCCTTTAAGCTTTGCTGCCTGCGGATTGAACTTCAAACACCAAGCAGGTTGATTTTTGGTACCTCAGGAGCCAGTCGAGTTCGTCTCCGTTTGTGTTTACTTGTGACCGTGATGAGATTTACTTTGAGATGAGAATGACAGGCCTGGGATTCAGTGGCTGTAGCTTTTAGCCTTTGGTTCCTTGGAGTATTTCCTGAAGTCACATTGCAATTTTGTGGTTTCTTATTTCAGTGTAACCTTGTTTGGAAACTGTCAGGAATGCTGTAAAAACCCAGAATCCCCTAACAATGGCCAGCCAAAGTCGATACTGCATTCCACCAGGGGACACAATATTCAGTTGTATCTCTATGTGTCACATACAGTTACGTCTTTTGTGATTTTGGATTTGGATCTTTCAATATATTTACATTTTTAAAGGTACAGGGCTTTCTGCACCACTAGTGGCACTAAACAGAATTGCAGAAGTAACTAGGTTTTAAATGTTTTCTGAAGAAAACGTTAGAAGTGTTTCTCCAGTGGATGGACCGACAGGTAGTGAGTTCCTTTTTAATTACATTATACTACCTTTCTAAAGTTTGGGGTTTGTAAAATTTGTAAAATGTTTTTAAAAGAAGGCTCTTATACTCACCAAGGCTGCGTTTATTTAATCAAAAATATAGTAAAATAGTAATATTACGAAATACCACATTTTAAAATAACTGTTTTCTGTTTTTTTTATATAGATTTATTCATGTGATAGCACAGCTATATATTTTTTGTCACATTATCCTTCAGAAATCATTCTTAAATGCTAATTTGCTGGTCAGGAAGCATTTCTTATTATTACCAATGTTAAGAACCGTGATACATTTTTTTTTTTAGATGCATAACTTACTGATAATAACTGATCGTAAGATACATAACTTACTGATCCCAGACTTTTGAAGAGTAGTGTAAGACAAACTTTCATTTAAAATGACATTACTACTCTGTAATGTCTTAATCTGCTGTTGTGATGATGTAGCTTTGAGGTCAGCCTAAGTAGAGCTTCATGGGGGTTCTGTTGATTGATATGAATTTCACTTAATTTGATAATTGAGTCCAAAGAGGCTTTTTTTCTCAAGCTAAAGGTTCGAAATCAGCAGTCGGGTGAAGGGGCCACAGCAAAGAAAATACTTCTTGTGCAGCCTCTTGCCAACAAGGACATTTTTCCCACTGCCTTTTTTCTGAGGTGTCAACTCAGTGTTGTTTTTGTAAATCCTGGCCTGGTATTTCAGGGGTGGTTTTGTGTCATATCTCCTGTTGGGATGGACGGGTGTGAGTGTGCGGTGGGTCGTCAGAGGATGGCAAGCGTCTGACAAGCCGAAGCAAAACACACCTAGTCCCTTGACCCCGTCTCTATGCCTCACCTCCCTTTTGTTGCCTGTCTGTTTTTATTACATGTTTTTGTCAACTAGTGGGTGGGTTGTCTGAGACACTAGTCAACTAGACAGTCTTAAGAAACCTTTTTTTAAAGACTAACACTTTTCTTAAAGACTATTTATATCACATTCTAATTATCCTGTTATTATTGCTTTTTATATAATTTTTATATTACTATTAATATTATTACACCCTATTATTTTTTAGAGTGCATGTTTATTAGTTGAGATTTAATGTTTAAATTGTAAGTTTTGTTCGTCATTTATAAGGGTAGGCCAATTCATTCTCACCCAAAATATATAAGTATATACAAACCCGATTCCAAAAAAGTTGGGACACTGTACAAATTGTGAATAAAAACAGAATGCAATGATGTGGAAGTTTCAAATTTCAATATTTTATTCAGAATACAACATAGATGACATATCAAATGTTTAAACTGAGAAAATGTTTCATTTTAAGGGAAAATAAGTTGATTTTAAATTTCATGGCATCAACACATCTCAAAAAAGTTGGGACAAGGCCATGTTTACCACTGTGTGGCATCCCCTCTTCTTTTTATACAGTCTGCAAACGTTTGGGGACTGAGGGGACAAGTTGCTCAAGTTTAGGAATAGGAATGTTGTCCCATTCTTCTCTAATACAGGCTTCTAGTTGCTTAACTGTCTTAGGTCTTCTTTGTCGCATCTTCCTCTTTATGATGCGCCAAATGTTTTCTATGGGTGAAAGATCTGGACTGCAGGCTGGCCATTTCAGTACCCGGATCCTTCTTCTACGCAGCCATGATGTTGTAATTGATGCAGTATGTGGTCTGGCATTGTCATGTTGGAAAATGCAAGGTCTTCCCTGAAAGAGACGACGTCTGGATGGGAGCATATGTTGTTCTAGAATTGGATATACCTTTCAGCATTGATGATGCCTTTGCAGATGTGTAAACTGCCCATGCCACACGCACTCATGCAACCCCATACCATCAGAGATGCAGGCTTCTGAACTGAGCGCTGATAACAACTTGGGTTGTCCTTGTCCTCTTTAGTCCGGATGACATGGCGTCCCAGTTTTCCAAAAATAACTTCAAATTTTGATTCGTCTGACCACAGAACAGTTTTCCACTTTGCCACAGTCCATTTTAAATGAGCCTTGGCCCAGAGAAAACACCTGCGCTTCTGGATCGTTTAGATATGGCTTCTTTTTTGACCAATAGAGATTTAGCTGGCAACGGCGAATGGCACGATGGATTGTGTTCACCGACAATGTTTTATGGAAGTATTCCTGAGCCCATGTTGTGATTTCCATTACAGTTAGCATTCCTGTATGTGATGCAGTGCCGTCTAAGGGCCCGAAGATCACGGGCATCCAGTATGGTTTTCCGGCCTTGACCCTTACGCACAGAGATTGTTCCAGATTCTCTGAATCTTTGGATGATATTATGCACTGTAGATGATGATAACTTCAAACTCTTTGCAATTTTTCTCTGAGAAACTCCTTTCTGATATTGCTCCACTATTTTTAGCCGCAGCATTGGGGGAATTGGTGATCCTCTGCCATCTTGACTTCTGAGAGACACTGCCACTCTGAGAGTCTCTTTTTATACCCAATCATGTTGCCAATTGACCTAATAAGTTGCAATTTGGTCCTCCAGCTGTTCCTTATATGTAGATTTAACTTTTCCGGCCTTTTATTGCTACCTGTCCCAACTTTTTTTTGGAATGTGTAGCTCTCATGAAATCCAAAATGAGCCAATATTTGGCATGACATTTCAAAATGTCTCACTTTCAACATTTGATATGTTATCTATATTCTATTGTGAATAAAATATAAGTTTATGAGATTTGTAAATTTTTCCATTCCTTTTTTACTCACAATTTGTACAGTGTCCCAACTTTTTTGGAATGGGGTTTGTAATATTGATTGTAATGATTCTTTTCCTTTCTGAACAAGTTTAGATCCAAGCAAGAAAATAAAACCCTTAGCGTAATTATACTTGATTATTTAATCTTCTTAATAGCCCTATCCCATCTCAGTAGATTAAATGTTGCTTTGGACCTTTTTGCAGTGATGTTAATTATCTCTAAAACATTTAAACATGTTCATAGTTAATTCTGGAGTTTCCATGCTGAAATGATCTCGGAAATTCGCTGCTGATATAAAATGATCTAAACCTCCAGGAGGTTCTGCACTTTCTACTTCATATGAGGAGCTCTCGAGAGATATTCAGATGCAAATTTAAAAGCGTGACTTCGAGAAGCAGCATATCAAATCACCCTTTGAAGTAATTTATGGCTCTGGAAAGCATTAATTCCTGTTGTGTTCTGCGTTTGATCAGGGTTGTACAAGTGCTCAACATCTTTGTTTCTGCTTCCCGTAATAATGTTAATTGTAATAGTTCTCTGATTTTGTTAAAAAGAAAATTTTAATTGGCTTGTCATTGTGTTTTTGTACCTATTCAGACCCATTCGCTATTCTCTAATGAGGCCTGCTATGAAATTTTAATGCCTAATCTATAAAGAAAAACATCCTGGTTTGGGGACGACCTAACGTCATCGGATCAACAAGAACAGGACCCATCACATGGAAGCCAAGTAATCACATCTCCATATCTGACAGCACAGAATGTTTTTCCACATAGGGTTTTCTGTAGATACGGGAACTGAAGGCCACCGCTATCCCACGAGGCTTCTTGACTGCAGGCATCTCGCCCTTAATCTTGTGTGACATAGACAGAAGAGTGATTGTCGCCTGCTTGTAGTTTCCATGCATTTTTAAAATCCATATTTGCATGCGTAGGGTGGCTGCTTCAGAAGCAATGTACTGTAACCGAGTGAGAGCGAGAGAGAAAATTGGATGGAAATATTGGAACATAAAACTTGTTCTCTGAGAGGAATGAACAGCTTTGTTTATGTTTTGATGGCTATCATTAAAATCTAACATTGATGCAGTCTCAAAATTGTTTTGCATATTGAAATTACCGTCTCAGAAATGCATCTTATATATCAGTATGCATTTTGGGTGCCAGTGAACTCTTGCTCAGTAATTCCTTTCATAGCTTAAAGGTATAAGTCCACATTAAAAAAAATAAAATAAAATTGTGTGTGTATGTAACTGTTTTATTCCTGTGAAGGCAAAGCTAAATTTTCAGCTGCCGTTACTCCAGTCTTCAGAAATTATTCTGATATGTTAATTTAATGCTCAAGTAACATTTCTTCTTTTTTATCAATGTTGAAAACAGTTGCTTAATACTAACTGTCAATGTGGCTATTTGAGGAATATAAACAGCATTGTGTTGAAATCGCTATCTTTTTTTTTTTTTTTTGCAGTATTAAATGTCATTTTTGATCAATTTAATGCATTATTGCTGAGTTAAAGTATTAATTTCTTTCAAAAAATAAAATAAAATAAAATACTGACCCTAAACTTTTGGATCACAGTGTATATATTTGTTATATATAAATGTGTGTAATTATAATATATTTATTTAATACCCACTACAGTTCAGTTCTAGTTGAAGTCTAATCTCATATTAGCTGACAGCATCTTTCGAATCTTAATTTGGGCCACATGTCTAAAGTTTTGAGTCGTAATTCCTCCCTCTCTGGACCCATCTGTTAAAGCTCTGGCATTCCTGACAGCTCTTTATGTCCCTCAGGACCTTTGTTACCATCGTTCTTCACATTAGGGGTCCCACGCTGCTGTGCAGAACCTCTGGAGGAGCCATAAGTTGTAACCAGATGCCCCCTAAGACATCGCTCCAGCCTGTCTCGTTTTGAAGCACCCCATCCTGCAGTTTTATCTGTTGCCCCATGAGATGCTGTGACAGATGATACATTTTCAAACGGGTTGCAAATTCCACCGGCATGACGACATTGTGGTCTGTAGTTTACTGCCATTGCATCCTCAGAGCAAGACCGGCTGGTACTTGAGCAGCTCTTTAAAGATGTCCCGTTCAGTTCTTTTTAATGTTTTTGACATTTTGGAGTCTTAGCATGCATGAAAAATGCAATGACAGCTCTGTTAAGATTGCCCAAAAAGGTGTTCTCTTAGGGGTTCATGCTGTACTATATCAATTATTTATGAATCTTTTATTCCCGTCGGTAATCACATTAGTTCCACTGTACAATGTGACCAGCTCCTTGAAAGTGCATTCTTGCCATCACGACGAATGAGCGCTCGAAGCGAGACCACCTTTTTCGGAGGTGAAAACGTGTCTGAGGAAGGAATTAACACCAAGGTGATCCCTCCATTTAATAGATGCTTAAATTGAGAGCCTGTTTAACACTTCTTCCTTAACAATAGGGATGAGTCACCTCCGCTTTCATTTCTGCCGTAAGCTTTGAATCCGTTGGGGAGGGTGGCTTGAAAAGACAGACTCTTAATCAGTGGGCGATCTCTGATCAGATGGCACGGTGGCACACAGGCTGTTCAATGGCCTATTTCACGGTGTTCAGGATAAGAATGAATATTTAAACAGGCTGGCGTTTGATAGTTAATTTTCCACCGGTCTCGGCGATCCGCAGGGTGTCAATCTAAGTCAAACTCTTCACTATGGGATATTACGCTTCAGGCTCCATATGAACACATGTGCTTGAGCTGCGGCATTGTTCTAGTAAATGTCAGCAACAAAACATGGTTTTGTCACAGGAAATTTGATACTGTAACTTGTTCACCAGTTAGGTTGGGTTTCATTTTCTTTTGCATATTGAAATTGGAGAAGCATATTAAGGATATTCCATCGCTTTCTGGCAGCCAAGCTGTTTATGGCAAAGTCTACTGCAGTTTGATGAAGATTATAAAGGTTGCACATCATTTTTGACCTTTGCACGTCTTTCATTCTGTGAAGAAACACACATTAGGGTGTATCGATATTACAGTTCTGTCCAAAAAGCTGATTTTCATAATATTTCCAATATTGCAAGTCAGTACCAGTAATATAAAATGTTTGATAATAATATATAGCTTTATTAATATTTGAGTAAATTACATGATCATTGTTTAATTTATTTAAAAAAAAAAATTATTTAGATAAATATAATTTGAAATTAAAAAAAAATATGAACATTGAACCATTTTAAGTACGTTTTAAATGCTAAGTGAATTTGGGCATCACAACATTTTTGTTTTCACCGATATAATGGTGCTGATGTGTCATGCATCACTATACATTATTGTGAGGCCCTAAATAACCCATGTTAACCATGCAGAAACCCCGTTTGCTTTCCAAGAATAACTTTTCTCTCCCCAGGAAGCACATGAATAAAATAACATGTAATGTTACAGATCACGCCCTTGGCAATATCGACATTGCACATCATGCATACTGCGGCCTGTTTATTGTGGCTTGATGAAAGTGCTTTTCGGGTTAGGGGTTGCTCAAAGGTCTTGCAGATGCCAAATGAATGCCATGTCACAGTGAAACGATTTCGGTGAGGTGTTCAGAATCACACAGTTCTTCTCTGGGACAGGGTAATCTGCTCTACCAGTGTCAATTTTGATATCCCTTGACCTTATTTAAAGTCAAAAGTCATGGTGAAGCCAAAAAAATTATCCTCTACATTTTTTCCATTGGCTTGTATTGTGCAATAACTATTGCCTTTCACCTTCAGGCATGTTACATTTATACAGGGTTAGTCTTGCATTCTGATGAAGTGCTAGTCATAGTGGGTTTTGTTGTCTTGAGCAATGGACAATTTGTGGTGCTTTTGGTCAGCCTTGGGCTACCTTATATTTATTCAGACTTTCAAGCATGTGTGGGTTCGCTGGTGCTCTTGTGGTTTATGTCATTTCTCGTGGTCCTTGTGTTTGTGGTTTAGGCATTCACCCATGTGAGACTTGTTTGCATGTCTGTGAGGCTTCATTGACTTCACATGTCACCAGCCACACAGGTAGAGTCAAAACCAGACAGGATCTTTACAAAGGAAAGACAACAAACCTTCCCCAGGGGATTTACTCCTTCAGGTGGAGCCATACATCGTCGGTGCGTTTGATCAAAGGGGTTTTCACACAGCACCGGCACCCTTGCACGCGAGATGTCTCACTCCGCTCTCATCACTTTATCATCCTTTTATTTACCACAATCCTCTCCGAAGAGTACACATCAACACAAGAGAAGAGCTTGGCATGCGGTTCAGGTCTAGACATGGTGCTGCTGCTATTGCATGGTCTTTGTTGACCAATTAATCAGCATTCAGTGGATTTCTCATTTTTGGGGAAACTCCCACGTAAGGCAGTCTCTGCTGACTAGGAATGCCACAAATGCGGAGGCAGATCTGATTCCTTGGGCAACTCTGTCCATTAGGATCATGCACTTCATAGTAAGGAGAGCTTTGGCCATCCATAATTTTGTTATGCACTTTTGAGGTTAAAGTTCATGAATGCTGTATATCGTAATTACATTTCAAGGCTGGAATAAACTACACAACTTCTGAACAGATTTGTGAAACTGTAGGCGTCATACGCTTACCGACTTTGGAAATGGTTATAGAGAAAAACTCTGTATCATGCATTAAACAACTGAGGATCACATGCTATCAGACTTTGAAGCTGTTCTGAATGCAACAAACATGTTTGATATGCTCTTGAAGGAATTATTCTGATGCTGAAATATGTCGACTCAGACAGCCCAAAATCTGCAGACTGGCTCTGACTTTCAGCAACTAGCATCAACTTCTCCAGACTGTAAGTTGGGGCAAAAATCTGGGCAAAAGTCATGTAGTGTATTCCAGCTTTTAGTATAAAGTAAAAGTAAGAAATCATACAACCATCAAATCCCTCTGCATCTCAGACTAAAGTCTTCGTTTGCTGGTTCACAAGTTTTGGATGTTGAAAACCATTGAAAACCCATCTGTGCTTGTGAACTCTTCTTCATGTTCTGCAAGAAGAGCAGGTATTAGACACGTCCAAATTAGCTGCTGCTATTTTTGTGATTTCCATTTGGTGCCAATGTTCTTTCTTGGAACAAAATGTTTTTAAAAATGAGACGTTTCATTTGTAGCCCATATGTTGGTCAGAGCACCTAAACAACACTGTAATTTAATGTAATAGTGGGCAGCAAAAAATAGGAGGAAATTGAAATTAAGGGTAGTGACGTCTGTCATTTGAGGAATAATGTGTTATCTTAGCAGCCATTTTCTTGTTTACCTCACAGGAGTATTTATATGATTTCAGTATGCTAGTGTTGAGTAGTGGTGTGAGAGGTTTATGCATTAAAAACATTTATCAATTAAGAAATTTCTGTTATCCAATGTTAGCTGCTTAAAACTAGGTGATTACTAAGTCTACTTTTCTTTGCTTCTGAATGAAGGTAGCAGCCAACAGCAATAGGAACACTTTGTTTAGTACTGAGATGCATAACTAATTAACAAAAGCAGCCCTGTTAGCACCATACTCACAAGCTTGTGTTGAATGCTAATTTTAACTGGCAAGAGTTGGTTGCCAATGCCACAAAATCGTAAGTACAACTAGGCATCTTCAGAGTTATAGTGTTGAGATAGCACCTCGCTCCATTAGCAAAACCTGGGAATGATGTGAACAGAACAGCTTTGTTTTTTTCTATTCCCATAGGTAAACATATTTTTCAGATGTTGTGGAATGGCTACATGCCAAATTGAACTTGTGCAATATTTGTCTTGCTTTATAGTAACTGGCGCATCCTGGATCAGTACTTTGCAGAGCTGTTTTGTGATGAGCTATTTAAAATAGTTCTGTTTTTGAAGTCCAAGGTGGCACCCAACTTGCGTTTAGTAATAATTGCACAGTCAATTTCAGTTGCTGGTTTGTTATTTTGTATGCTTTTACAAAAGCAAGCTTTTTGACTAATAGTAGCTCTTAACATAAAGGAGTAGCTGTTCTTGCTAATCATCTTGACCTTTTTTTTGGTGCCAAACCATTGAATTATCCAGCATTTGAATCATTCTTTTAAGGCTGTGTATCCATTTAACCTATTTTAAGAGTTTGCAAATGCACATTCTTAGGGTTTGAATTGATCAAAAGCCACCAGTATGATTCAATCTCCCTCATCAGCTTGACATCCGCTCTTAAAGTTCACTTTGGTTTTTGTGCAGGTGATTTGTTGACATCTAGTGTGTTATCATGAAACCGTATCACTTTTGACTGACTTGAGTGGTATAATTGTTGATTACTGTCTGTGTTAGTGGTTTAAAAGGTGTGGTAGTGATTTTTTAGAGGAAGAAGCCATTGGTAGACTGTATTTTTAGTGCATGACTCACCTGTGGGCCTGTATTTGTGGTGATACTTTGTGTCTCCAGACAAGCTCTGAGTCAATGTCTGTTTTCCACATGCCATTCTAAACTATTATTAGCTAAGGGAAAAGGCTTTTTAATAGAAACAAGAAAATATGTCCCATTCAGTGTACACACACAGATAGCTAGGTATTTACTACTCTGCTTGAAAGATATGTACTCATTGTAATAAAAGAGATTATTAGACTGCTGTAGGGCTGGGTATCGAGTTTGATATTTTTTAGGCACCGACCGAATTGCCTCGATACCATCGATTATCGAAAAACATCTTGTCGTTCGGTACCAAATTTCGATACCTAAGGGGTTAATCTCATCATCGTCAGTGAGCCAATAAGCCTGCAGCACAAGACGGTATGTTAGACTAGAAGATGTGCGGTGCAGATTGATATCCGCGAGAGCGATTCGAAGCATACAGTGCAACGAGCATCTGCTCTCTTTAGCTCTCGTGGTACTGTAATACACCGATCTGTCTGCACAGTCGGTCCGCGTCAAGTCGAACACACTTACTAGTTTACACCGGTTACACTCAGTGATGTGGCGCACATGTGAGGCTGTAGTATGAATGCGTCCCAGCCCCCATTGATGTAAGGCTACATTTACACTGGTGTGTTTGTTTTAAAATGAAAACCATCCTCGTCATACTGACATTTCACTGCGTTTCAAGCTGGCTTTCCACTATCTCCGACAAGCGACAGACCGGTCATTCATTTCCAGTGGAGAGTAGCGCGGGAGCTGCGTGGAGTTCCCGTCATATGTAGATGTCCGTTCATACTACACGTCCGAAAGTGCATGTTACGTGATCATTCATGCACACATCATTCTACATAAGACGATAAATAAGATTTATATTCCGCTTTTCTCAAAACTCACTTTAAACCACCATCAAGTTTTTGTAATAACTTCCGATTGCCGTCTAACAGGGCCAGATTTACACACAGGCATCTAGCACGATGCACTAGTGTAAATGTAGCCTAACAGATGTGAAAACTGAAGACTATTTGAGCTTTATTAAAACTATTTGTACTGATTTATTGTGTTGGTTACATTTTGTTCCTTTTGCAGTGGCTCAGGAGATGAGTCTTTGAGTTTGTATAAACATCAACAAGCCGAAAAATAAAACCAAAGTTTTTTTTTTTTTTTAGATAATGTAATCTTGTTAAAATTTATTTCATAAAATTGGTATCGAAAAAAGTACCCAGCCCTACTGCCGAGTCTAAGTCTGAAGTCTTGAATATGTTAAAATGTCATATTTAAAATGTCAATCGTGTTATGAATATTATGTTTTTCAGGCTGGTTCAGCAAATGTGTTTTTTATGTGTGATGTCGGTATCAATAACTTTTTTTTTTTTTCCGACAGCCACCATATTTTTGCAAGTATTCCGTCTCTTCCTCCTTTTCAAACTTTTGTTATAGCTTTAAAATAGGCTTTCCCATTTGCAAACATTTTTCTCAAATTTTTTTATTATTATTATTATTATTTTTAAATACAGACAGGTTATTTGTGGGATGTGCATGTAACTTGACTGTTCTCTTATCTAGAAATTTGAAAGGAAATCCCCTCTAGAATATGTTCTCATTTCCTGTTGTCTTTTTTCAGCTGTGCGATTTGGGGGAAAATATCAAATTGCGATTTTTTTTGACAGATATTGCGATTGCGATTTGATTTGCGATTTTAAATTTGCTTCAGCTCAATATTGCCAATAATGTGCAGCACAGTATGGGTATCATTACCCTGCTGAAAAAACTATAGAAACCATCACAGAAATTCTTATAGTTTCCATTAAACCATTACAAAATTCCTTTTTGTTTTGGGCATTATTCCAATAGGAATTACTGTTGTTCTATTGGTTACCATCTGCCAGATTACATCCCACCAATAGAATCCATTATAGTTTACATTAAAACCAATACAATTCCCATTATAACCTGAAATACATTAAATTTGTTATTGTGTTTTGGGAGGGGTTCTATTGTTTTTTTTTTTTTCAGCAGGCAAGATTATAATGGTATAACTACTTTTACAGAATTAACTTAATTACTGAATTTCACAGAAAATGTTTGTTTATTTTTTATAAATAAAGAACTGTATTTCTTAAGTCAATTATTAAAGTATTACATATGTTATATAGGCTGATTTATTCATTTTAAGTATTTGGGATTTTAAGAGCAAGTGGAAAATGTGCTGAATGTTTCATTTCATCCAAGTGAAATTAGCAAGCAGTTAGACTGAATTTACATTTGTTTTAAACGCGGAGCCAGGCGCGAGTCGACACAGGTTGCGCGCGTGCGTCAAGCCTCGTCCATACTGCCAGATGCGCTCGTGGAGACGTGCGGTGCGGAGCCGGGTGCGAGTATAAACGAGCATTACGAGACAGGCTGCGTGACGTGGGATTCGTGCCGCGTGGGGCAGAGAGGAGCGAGTATGAGAAGCATTCACAGACACAGGCTGTGTGCGCGCTCTTCTGAATTGGGAATAGCGAACATGCATAATAAACTTATTCAAATTAATCTGTTGGGGAGATAAAATGTGCAAGATAACGTTCACGTACTAACAAAAACATCTAAGAATGTATATTTTATTCTCCAGTGCTGAAAACAGAACCGATAAGGGAGCTTTTGATATGCGCTGTGACGCAGCTCTTGGAAATTACCTTTTTTGTTGGTTGTCTGTCATTTCGAAGCTTACCTTGCATAAGTTTTTCTTTAGTTTTAATTTGCCTAACTATCGATCTGACCCAGTAGACGCCATAATCCCACTCTGTCTCTCTCCCGCGTTATTTTATTTTTATTTTTATGGTGGGTGTTTACTCAGTTGGCTAGAGCAGTGCTGATTGGGGAGAACGGAGGTGCGCTCACTCTATTGGTTAGTAAGGCTGGCAGTCATGCATATGCTCTGGAACAAAGTAATATCGCGTCCATATCGCAGGCTTTGCGATTAGGAAATCGCAACGTCTCAAATCGCGATTTCGATTAATCGCACAGCCCTACTCTTAGCTAACTTGTGCATGTGCTAATTCCTTCCTGTGATCTTTGCATATGTGTCTTCATGAAGCTTCTTTTGGATTAAAGCATGACAGTGAGCAGGATCGACTTCATCTCACTGCGTTTGGTGGAGTTTTTTCCAGTTACATGTCAAATGCAGATGTATTCGCCCTATTTAGTGTGATACATTGGCTATTGCATTTTCAGTGTCCTGTGTTTTTCATTTAAGGCAGTGTTCTTGTATTTATCATCTTTTTGTCTCTTATTCACAGATGGTACTTATGAACTTTGTCTTTTTACCATATTTTTCTTTTTCATGTTTTATATCTAAGAATTCATTTGGCAACTGTTTCTTTGAGTTTAATTATTTGAAATCCACCGCTTTCTTTTTTCCAATGTCGAGAGGCTTTAGAGTGTCGAGCCATTTCTTTTATTTGCTCGTTTTGAAGGGTTTTCTGTCTTTTATCTGTTGTTTCGCTTAATCCAGGGAACACAAAAGCACTAAACAGCCAGCTGTCATTAGTTTCAGGATACTGCTCTCATTACAGGCAGGTGATGAAAGCGATTTCTGTTTCTCCATCCATCTATGGGATTGGCCGTGCTGTGCTTTTTCTTCACATATCCTGAATCTTCCTACTGGCATTTCTTCAACATGTTCCTCATTGATTTCATGACACTGGTGAACTCAGAAAAAAGTCTGTGTGATGAATATCAGATCATTACATCAGATTACAGGAAATGCAAGTGCTACAAGGCTGGAATCAAAGTTCAGATTTCTAGTGTGCATCGACTGGCTAACCATTGGAAGAGGCAACTATGTGTGAAGTCTCTTTTGGGGCCTGAGTCTGTGCGATTATGATGCCTGTTCTGCTTATGATTTGCTGATTGGCCATATCCTGTGTGTGGTTGAGTTTTAGAGGTTTATGGAGCATGAATTCCTGTCCCTTAACCACTAGACCTATTAATTGAGTCCCAAAATATGCGTCAAAGGTGACTAACCTCAGAACGTGTGGGAGAGTTGAGCATTTCCGTTTTGAATCCATTGTTGCTGTACATGATGCCACGAAGCTTCTGGCAGCTGTTTTTCTAACATACGCCTAATTGACTTGCTATTTTTTTCTTGGCTTTTTTATTCGTACTGTCCACTGTCCTATAGCTGGTTTTGTTTCCTTTCATCGTTCCATAGCGAAGCGTCATTCTGCCGTCCTCGTTAATCTGCTTTCACTCTGACAGGAACCATTTTGCTTTTTTTAATGGTGACAGATGGTTGACGACTTACTCAGAGGACCTGACAGCAGAGCTAACAGCCTGACATTGCTTTCGACAAGCCTGACTTGGGGACAAGAAGAAGAGCGGAAAGGGTCTCGAGGGCGGAAGGCATGAAGCGAGAGCGGACAGAGGTTGACAGAAACTCTTTGCACGTAGTCAAGCTCTTCAAAACCATCCTGCTTCCATCTGTTAGCTTGGATGGCACTGTTCTTCAGGCATAAATAATTCAAACACTTCTCCAGTGGTTCCTTGATGGTTTTTGAATTGGTCAGAAGAGATGAGCTCCTTTTTTTCTTTTCAGTTTTTATTTATAGAGGGGTTAATCTAAGGCCCCATTAAAACAAGACTTGCATCTTTAACTCAATCCATGCCCCATCTGTCAGAAGCCTTCAGGCTAATAACAGGGTTGGTTTCAATGAATGCTGCTGCTCGGCACCCTGTCATATGGGTTTGAAAAACCACAATTAGTGTCTTGCTTTGTAATTACCAACTTTAATGCTGGAGAGCATGGTGATCAAATCCAAGTATGTTGAGCTAGAGCCCTTCAGACAATCTTCCATGCCTAGACCTCCAGTTTCTTGGATATTTACTTGGTGCAGACCAGTTTTGACAGAATACATATGTTCTTCTCTCATTATTTGGTCTTCAATGTGTTCTTGTCTTCTTGCAATGTCTACATGCATTAAATGATATTGGAATGGCTCAGCTGTCAAACTATCCCTGCAAATAATAGTGTAAACAGTAAATTCAGTGGTCTGAGTATCTTGGATAGTTTTTATATCTTGGAAAGTTCATATTAGTGCTGTGAATCGATTAAAAAATAACTAATTAATCAGACATTTTGTCTGAAATTAATCGTGATTAATCCCACCTATCATTAAAGTTTTTAAATATACTTTTATATTTCAATAATTTCACCTATAATATTAAATCATATCACGGTATCTTTTTATTACTTTTTTATGCCATCATTTTTTTAATGACTGAAGACCACTATCACTGATACCAATACTACTGATATCTCTATAAGATTGTTTTTTCCCCCCATTAATATTTAACCATTGACTGTAGCCATTCAACATTACAGTGTAATTGAGAGCTATCAATTTGAACATTTATTAGACTTTAATGTGAACTTAAAGGTGCAGTAGGAGATTTTGGAAAATGCTAACTTTAGCTTGATAGCACTGAAAGCGAACGTCCCACCCTCCCTGCAATCGCCGTCCAAAGCCACGCCCCCTGAACGCATATACGCTCACAGACCTGAATACCAGAGACAACATTACTACAATAGGCTACATCAGCAGTTCCCAATTCCAGCCCATGTTCCGAAGTTAAGTAAACTTCAACGGATTTCCCCTGCTCTGGGAGTAGGGAGCAATGAACACTGTGTTATCATATCGATCGGAACACAGTTCATGCACGTAGCTCTCTTCTAACGAGCTGGTTATCTGAATCTAGTGTGTTAACTAAGCGAGACATGCAAAATACATGCGCGAGGACTGGAATTGGGAACCGCTGGGCTGCCTACATTGTGTTATTCACCGGTGAGAAAACTTTAAAAGTACTACAATACCAGGAAGGAAGATCGGGTTGTTGATGTTTGTCTGCCATTCTCGCTCTGAACGAGCTGATGACGTATCCTGTCTAGTGGTCGACCGATATGGATATCAGCCGATGCCGATATCTTGGAAAGCAGGGAGGCCGATATAAAGTCAATATCATTTTATTTATTTAAATTTATATTTAAGAAATTTGAAATCATTTGAAAATAATTGTGTAAAATAAACATACTTATACTTTAGAAGACAAAGCATTTTTCACAAATAAATAAATATTTAATAAAATCTAATTAAAAAGTAAGCAAACACTGTAACCAACAGGGCACTCAATATTCTGGGAAGTTTGTGTGCATTGGGAATCTTTTTTTTTTTCAAATAAAGCCAAGGTAACACTCATTATACAGCACACAGTGAAAATGACATGCATATGACAGTGGGCAAATACAAAAAGCGCAGCATAATTTCAAATCACTAACTTAGTTTAAAGTTTGTCGATCGCAGTCTCCAGTCAAGCTGAACTCTCCTCCTGTCAGCATTCAATTTGCACGGACCGACCGTCACGCAGAGAACACGCGATCATGCAGGTCACATGCACACTTCACAAGATCTCAAATAGATTCGACTAAGTCTGCAAGGTTTGATATTAAATGTTTATTAGACAATCATAGATTTGTTTAAATTATATAAATGTGTATTTGCTGATTGATGATGGTAAATGAGAAAGTATTATAATGTTTGTCTTTCTATTACTAATAATATTAAAGCAATCGTTATAATATTTTTTGTATACATTTTAATTCCTTTGTTTAACAGTTCTATCTGATTATTAGATAGACTTCTATCCATATTAGACAGAACTGAACGACGACAGCGAACGAGAGGGAGAATGTGAGCACTGTGTGCCGTCAAAATAAAAGTCCCGCCTCTAACACATCGGTCAAACAGAAACACTTATCGCCAATGCGATATATGAAAAATGCCAAATATTGGCCGATATATCTGCTACCATAATCCTGTCTGCGCTAACCGGGTGCGCAGAGGTATGCTATACATACGGTGACGAGCAGGTAGGAAAGCCACTTAAAACGCTCTGACCGAGCAGTATTTCCATTTTTCTC
>JADLZN010003785.1:0-35347 GCA_018155175.1 Sinocyclocheilus anophthalmus
GATGAAGAGAGTTTTAAAGGTAAATAGACTGTCAGAGTCAAAATGGCTCTCTGCAGAGTGTAGCAGATGGATACTGTCTCAAAGGCAGTGTCCTCATTCTGTGATGAGAAAGAGGAGAATCCCTTCTCTCTTTCCCTCCCTCCTTCATTTCCTCTCTCTCCTTCCCCTCCTTCTCCATCTCTTCATCAAAGATGAAGCGGCAGATGGGATGCAGGAGTGATTTAGGCCACTAACGCGGTGCAGAGATTGTCGCTTACGCTGGCTTTCATGGCTTCGAGTTGTCCTCTAAAATGGCTGCAGACGCGTCAGAAGAACAGAACAACAGAGCTTTTTTACAACAGTCACTTTGGTCTGGATGTATATGATCCAACATTGAGAAGAAAAAATAAATAAATAAACAGTGAGTGAAACAGGGACAAGAAATATGCTCAGAGGAAAGACTGTTGGGGGAATTCAGAAACTTCAGTTTAGCTCTCAGCTGATCTTACTGATCTCATTTTTGTGGAGAAATCAAAAGAGATGCAAATGAGAAACAAATGGTTGGCATATACAGTAAGAGGAGCATAGAGCTATATTACCCATATTACATACAAGTAAAATGGGTAATATAGCTCAGATCATATGGTCTTTAAGAATGTGAAGAATGAGCTAATGCAAAGTCTGATATGTCACAAAAAAAAGTAATGTAGCACTATCATGGTTTGTTTCATAATATTTTAAATTATTTTTATAATGGTTTTTATTTATTAATTTATTTTATAAGTTTATTATATACTTTGAATTTAATTTTAGTTTATTTTTGTTAATGTTATTACTACGATGGTCTGGTCTTTTGTTTATTTTTTATTTTATAATTTTTTAATACTTTTTATGTGATTTTTACTCTAGTTTTTTATAAGTTCCTTATTTATTTATTTATTTATTTTTACCTGCGATTATTTCTGGTCTAATTTTCTTTAATTGTTTTTTGGATTGCTTTGAAGCTGCCGAGTGAATTTAATCTTCTTTAGGTTAATGGGAAGTTTACTATATTTGCTTTATTTATTTTATAATATTTATATATTAACTTTATAAGTTCTTTCTTTATTTATTTATTTTAAGTTCAATAATCTAGTCTGGTCGTCTTTTATTATTGTCTTTGATGCTTTGAGCTGCCTATTTAATTTCATTTATTTTGTTATTTTATCTAGAGGTTATTATATGTGAGATTTATCGTTTTTATTTTTTTTTATTTGGTTTCTCTGGTCGGGTTATTTATTTTAGAAGTTGCCTGTACTTTCCTTTACTCTAACTCTACTCTCCACTCCACTCACGCTACTCTACTCTACTCTACTCTACTCTCGCTGGTATCTATTTTCTTGTATTTGTGTTACTTTTTATTGCTTGGTTTGTTTCTCAGGAGAAACAAATTGAGAAACAGTAGCCTGAAGCAAATGTCTCCATTTGCTCTCTATGTAATCTCATTGCCATCCAGGGAAGAAATTAGAAAAAAAAAACTCGTTTGTGATTGTTAGAAGTCTGAAAGTTCACATAAAACTTGACTGATCGTCTGCCCGGTATCTCTGCGTGACGCTGCAGAGCTCAACTCCAAAAGAAAGAAAGCAAGCTGCCCTCTGCTGCATGGCATCATGAATAATCGGAAGCAAGATCTTTTCTCACTTTTAACTGCCTTCTGAAATCAAAACTGTCATTTCCTGCAGGTGCCGTGCAATTTTTTCTGACATTTCAATGCAGGCAACCAGAAAACACAATGTCTGAGTGGCCTTCTCACCTTCAGCTGCCAAAAGATAGTGGAAATTGGCCAGCACCACTGAATGAATATTCCAGAGCTGCTGGCGAGATTTGTTCACAATGTATTCCGGTTGTAATGAGTAATCATTTCAGCCTGTCTCTGAGGTGTTTTTGTGTGTGTTTGTGTGTGTGTGTGTAAGTGCTTTCATTGGTGAGCGTCTGATCTTTCTGAACTTTTATGTATATTTCATGATGTAGGCTGGGAGCGTTTGGCAGTCAGTGTACATACATTATTTGAGTGTTCACAAAAACATACAAAGTAGCACAGAAAGCAAACCTGTTAATATTTCTCACCTCCCCCAAAGCCTCTTCCAGTCCTGTTGTTTTAAAGCTGTTCATGTACAGTAAAACATGTATTTTTGAAGAATATATGTGTGCAAACATCAGAGTACTTCCCACTTTCACACTGCTTTTGGCTCTGTGATCTCATTAGCGTTTACAGGTATTCATATGTACAAGAAACCCATTGGTAAATGTTTGTATAGACAAAGATCATTTGTACAATATCAGAATATGGACAGCATCAAAAATGTAAACTCATAGCTGAATTTAATGTAGAAAGTTTTTGACAAACTTGTGTAAGGAATTTAACTCATTAATTATATTTCTAGCTCAGGTTTTGAGAGGAATCGGATCTGAAGATTCAAAGTCAATCTGATTAGAACTGATTTCAAATTTTTAATAGTTTACACCTTATCAACGGTTGTCCAGTGAGACGTTAATGTATCTTAATCTGACTGTGTGTATTTTCCTTGGCCACAGGTCAATACAATTATGATCATTTGTAAGCTCCTAGCAAGGTAACGTGATCTTTG
Source organism: Sinocyclocheilus anophthalmus (assembly GCA_018155175.1). Classification (NCBI taxonomy): domain Eukaryota; kingdom Metazoa; phylum Chordata; class Actinopteri; order Cypriniformes; family Cyprinidae; genus Sinocyclocheilus; species Sinocyclocheilus anophthalmus. Next base: position 2,607 of record JADLZN010003785.1, read on the forward strand.
CAAGGTTTTGACTTTAAAATTATACGACACCAGACAATGATTCTTTATAAATAAAACACGAATGTATTGGCTATCCTAGATTACATTAAAACTAAGCTAAAACACACATACATACACACACATACATACATACAGTTCGGAAGAATGAAAGTTACGGAGTTTGTATGAAGTTCCCAGAGTTCTAACTCGTTTCCACGAGTGGTTTTAAATTCCCCTGAGAGAATTCACAAAGCAGAGGTTTGTCTTAAGTTTACTGCTTAAATCAATCATCAGCACCGATTTTAGCAGACAGAAGATTTTGTTCTTTACTTGCGTTTTACTGAAAGCTGAGAAGCGGAGAGGTTTTCTCATTGCTGACACAGGCTTCCTGGATGGCTACTTGAGGGAAGCCCGGAGCGGTCGGATTGTTTGCTCAATGACGTTTGGGTGTGTTTCTTTTGGGAAGCCTTCCGTGGTGATTGAAGGTTGCCTTGTGACGTAGGAGCTTCGGAAGTCGGTTGCCTTGAGCACGGAGAGTGATGTTTGGAGTTCTTCTGAGATTTCCTTTTGCTTGGACTTGAAGATCTCTGGCAGTCACGAAGTTTCAACTGATGTGTTTGAGTTTTGGAGTCTCGCTCGTGCGATGTTACTGCATGGGAGCGCTTGTAGCGCGGTCACCAAAGTGAAAGCCAAAGGTCTTGAGAGAGAGAGAGCGAGCGAGCCCGAGAGAGCTTTGTGTCCCTTTTAAGCAGGCTCGATGTTGGTCCATCCCACAGGTCGTTGTTCCAATCAGATAGTGGCTGCAGGGCTTAGCCACGCCCTGTGTGGTTCCTTTTTTTCATGCACAAGTCACATGCTCCCGTGGGCGTATCCCTGCAAGTTTTAATAACTTCTTATAAATAAAGGGTGTCGGAAAAAAAAAAAACACACCTTTTCAAAATAACCATTTTCACTCATACAACACTCTAAAATCAAGGTGCATAAACAACTCAAAGGTTCTTCAAGCGATGCCATAAGAACCCGGGTGCGAACGTCGGTCCTGGCGAGCCACAGCCCTGCAGAGTTTTGCTTCAACCCTAATCAAACAGACCTGAACAAGCTAATCAAGGTCTGAACGGTTATTAGGAAGCTACAGGCAGGTGAGTTTTAATTAGGGTTAGAGCTGAACTCTGCAGGGCTGCGGCTCTCCAGGACCAGAGTTCGCCACCGCTGCCATAGAAGAACCATTTTTGGTTCCACAAAGAACCATTCAGTCAAAGGTTTTTTAAAGAACCATCTTTTTCTTACCTTTTTGGAATCTGAAGAACCTTCTTTCGCCACAAAGAACCTTTTTGTGAAACAGAAAGGTTCTTCAAATGTTAAAGGTTCTTTATGGAACCATTTAGACAAAAAGGTTCTTCTATGGCATCATGAAGCACCTTTATTTTTAAGAGTGTACCCAGGTTATTTAAATATCATGACCATTCCCACAAGCTCAAACTTCGCATATCTGGCATACACAGAGTACCTTTAATCACTTTATCTATAAAAAGGGGTTATAAAACATCGATTAAACTTCATAGGTTACAATAAACACATCAAACAGAATGCATATTATTCACGAGTTTATTGCTCCGATACTTTAAATTATTTTAAATGTTGTCTTTTAAACTTGGTCCATGCAATTTCTGTGTTTCCTCTGCTAATAGAGAAAGGAAGGGAGGGGGAATTTCCTGAGGTCCATACACGTCACGCGGTGGTTTGCTGAGTTTGATTCAATCACATTATCACTGTTCTTTACGTCCGTTGTTTTGCAAGCCTTAGGGGGTGATTAAATTACTCGTCCTCTTCCTTTTGGATGTAGTAGTTCATTTATTGGCGATCACAAGACATCACGAGGTATCTATAAGTTGTAGTCCTGATACAAAAGATCTCTGTGTTACCTCTTGAATAGATTGGTTCGTCATCTCATGATGAGTTGTTTCAGTGGCATATCAGTGTCCGTTCATGATAGAAATCCCTACAACTTGTTTATAACTCATGTTTATAAAAAAACCTGTTTATTCATTTTATAGTAATGCTCCTTTATTTACATCCGTTTAATATTATGTATAAAATGATAGTTTATATAATATTATCATATTTACATTAGATATAAGAGTTAAATACTGCTATATTTCAATAGATTTCAATTTTATTTATTTTATTTATTTAGGTTTTAGGTTAAATATCATGAGGGTCTAAATGTAGTTACTGTATTTTATATTCTGTCGAAGGTGTAGATTTCGTGCCTATCAAAATGTTGGTCCGAACATACGAGCTTTCCTACCTGTCCTGTCAACATATGTATTTTACATACTCTTCACACCCCAGTTTTATATAATATAGTTTTTAATTATTCCGTTTCATTTTTTCTTTTTTTACTATTATCTTTTTTTTCCCTTATTTTTTGTGGCATTTTCTTGTAGCTTGTATATCGGTAATTTTTGTAGTCTACTGATAGAAAATTATTTAGTGGTGTAGTTGGGCGATATTCTTTAGAGACCCAGCAAATGGTGCCATTTATAGGTTGATCCAATATTAAAAACCATTATTCAAATAAGTAGTGTGAATTTCTTTAGAAATAATGTCCAGTCTATGCCATAGTAATTGGTCTACTTCACTGTTAGAGCGATTACTCTTCTATCTGCCTGACAATGTGTTCTAACAGCGGTTATCATTAGTCTTTCTCTCTTCTGCCGTAGGTAGTTTGACCCTCCGTACCCTCCTCTCTCCTTCTGTAGTTTGATATCAGCAGAGGGTCCAGACTGAGAAATCACAGCAGGTCATGAAAAATACTCGCTCCAGGCAACACAAGGCCTCATTCTCTTCATCGCCGTCTCATTTCTCTGCTCTAATGTTATCCACTCTCTCTCCTTTTTGGTCTTACTTGTTCTTATCAGTCTTCCTCCTTTTTGTAAATGTTCACACATATATTTTATTGTCTTAGCACCACTCGGACCGTTTCTAAATGCCCCTAAATACCCTGTGTCTATATATATATTATATATATTATATTCCATATAATACGATTCCATGGTTTGTCTGAATACTCGATTATGATTGGCTGGCAGGTATGCAGTAAAACCGTTTAATGCACAGGTGTTTCCAAGTCAGTTTAATCACCGTTCTATATTAATGTGCTGCTTTAATTGACACACACAAACGCACACACACACACACACACACAGAGAGAGAGAGAGAGAGAGGTCAGAGATTGCTGATTGCGCTGCACAGACACACAGACTTGTTGTCAACGCTTCCCCGTGATTCATTAATAAAATAGCCTAGATACTAGACCACTACATTATATTCCTCAGCAACTATGCTAAAATGGCTGTTTCTGAAGTAATTGTTTGTAAAGAGAGACGCGCAGACGCAGCACGCAGGTACACACAACTGTCAACTCTCTCTCTCTCTCTCTCTCGTCGATCGTACTTATTTGAAATACATGCTATATTTAGGCAAATAACTGTGGTCTTACCTCGTATTCATCTCTGTGTATGATTTAAGCGGGGGCAGAATGCTACGCTAACCTTGCGTAAACTTTGATGCAAACTAACTATCATTTTGGTATTATCGGTCAAATATTGGGCTGCAAAGACAATACTAGTTTAACTTGTCTATAACTTGTGGCAAATGACAATGATAGCGGATAATCAATGGCTGCCGTTGCTCACTGAGAATCATTATGAACGTGGTTTTGCGCAGCTGTCATGACAACGCTCTTTGTAGTAATGCTGCTTTTCATGGAAAGCACGCAGGTGATGGAGATTTACCGCCGATTAAAGAACCGGATTTACTGACAAGATGTGCGTTAAATATCTTATGCGATTTATCGTGCAGCCCTATTTTAAATGCACTTCGCGGAGGCAACCATCTTCTGCTTCACGTCTGGCGGTTCTTTGCCTCCATGTCATGCATTTAAAATCCTTTAATGCACGGCTAGCCGTTGATTATCCCTACATTTAATTAGGGGCAGTCCGTTTAAGGTAACTTATTCGTAGTTATGAAAAATAACGCGATTCAAATATTTGAATGCAGCTAATGCACTGGCCCCACCCCCAGACCTGTATGTCATCTTACATTTCATATAGTTGACTGTTGGCAAATATGATGCAGGGCAACAACTCCTTTAATGCAGTTATGCCCTAAAATTCAAGTTATTGGGGCAAAAATGCCCCTGTATGATTTTTTGTCTCATATTTATTCGATTATCACACTAGCAGGAGAGCAGTAGCTATTATTAACTAGTGCTGATTTTGTCCTGAATTTCACAAGTTTAAATGTGATTTTATACAACAGTTCAGTAAATAAAAAGTTGATATTGTGTTATATTTTAAACATAATATTGTTTTTTTTGCTCAATTTTGCAGAGAACATATTACCTTTAAATCCACAGCAGAACTGTTGTGCGTCTCCAAGCAACACACAGCGGTGTTTCGTTACTTAATGAATCCACGTTTTTGAACGAATCAAATGAGTCAATGATTCAGTAACCCATTCATAAAGACAGTATTTACTGAATTCCTGACTGAATCAGCGTTTGAACGAATCGAATTAATACTTTAACCCGCCACCTGCTGGCAGATTTTTTTTCTTCTTTGTGCCCCTGTCCCTAAACCAGTCATAAGGGTAAATTTTTTCGAAATTGTGATTTATACATCACATGAAAGCTGAACGAATAAGCTTTTCATTGATTTATGGTTTGTTATGATAGGACAATATACAACTATTTGAAAAACTGGAATCTGAGGGTACAAAAAAATATATAAATACTGAGAAAATCACCTTTAAAGTTGACCAAATGAAGTTCTTAACAATGCATATTACTAACTAAAAATTAAGTTTTGATATATTTACAGTTGGAAATTTACTAAATATCTTCATGAACATGATCTTTACTTATTATCCTAATGATTTTTGTCATAAAAGAAAAATCGATCATTTTAACTCATCAATGTTTTTTTGGCTATTGCTCCAAATATACCCCAGCGACTTAAGATTGGGTTATGGGATATAATTAATAATAATAATAATATAATAATGACAACATTAAACGTGGATAGTCCTAGTTCCCCCATACATTTTTATTTTTGTCATAATTTAACTCACCCTCAAGTCGTCAGACACTTCTTTTGTGGAACAACAAGTTTTTTTGGTTAATGACTTCATTGTATGAACAACAAATGATTTGGGTTTTTTTTTCCGCAAATGACTTATATATATTATATATATATATATATTATATTATATATATATATATTATTTTTAAAAATATTATATATATAGTCCATAGTTATTACCGTTGTAGCTTCAATGTTTGTGTAATACATTTTATGTTGAATCAAACAAAATATTTCTTTCTAAAGGTACAATTTGTAATGTCTACTTGATATTTTCTCATTTAACACAAAATAGCTTTAAATAATCTTTTGGGTGGTATTTTCACAGCCAAATGTAATTTGCAATTAATTAATTAATTAATCGACACATCATGTAATTAATTAGATTAAAAATTTTTATTGACTGACAGCCCTAATATATATATAGAGAGATAGATAGATATTAGATAGATAATAGATAATACACGAACGATATGATAGATAGATAATAGATAGATAAAAAAAAAGATAGATAGATAGATAGATGGATACATAGATAGATAGATAGATAGAAATAGAAAGACATAACGGATGGGGGATGGATGGACCGGATGAATAGACCTAATGATCGGATAGATTTATTTATTTCTGTGATGCAAGGCTAATTTTCATCATATTTTACGCCCTTCATTCACATGTTCTTCAGATCATTCTAAAAATATACTGATTTGCTGCTCAAAAAAAAAAAATAAAAAAAAAATCAAAAAAAAATATATTATATATATAATTCAATATAAATTTGTTTTTTTTTTATTTTATTTTTTTTTTTTTATGGAAACTATGATACATTTTTTTCACCAGGCATTCTTTACTAACCCTAAAGTTCAACAGTGTTTATTTGAAATCCATACGAACTATATAACACTTATTTCCTTGTTCTTTGATAACTGTTCCAAACTCATGTTCCACTGGTGATATTCCAGTTTGGTGCTATAAATGGTACAGATTTGGGAGCAGAACCCAATACTGATGTTGTAATCTTAGCCATTATGACATGAAATGCATATCCTGCTGTTCTCTGATCAGACAGTAGAGAAAGTCCCCACCGCTCTATGAATGCCTCGCTACTGGAGACCAGCTGCCATTGATTGAATACAGCTGTGAGCCGTTACCAATGGACTGAGAGGAAAAGAAAAGAGGGTGGAGGAGTGGGGGATTGAAAGGGTGTTTTAATTATAATCGGCAATACAATCGTTACATCAGTGCTCTGATTGAAGAGCAACTCAGAAGGTGCAGACACACACACACACACAGACAGAGGATTTGTTTAATTCCGGAACATAAAACCATTTTCAAATCCAGTCATAGCTAATACCCCACGCCTCACCTCAAGAAAAGCAGTTCTGTGGTAAGCCTGTCGGTTCCACGGCCATCTTAGCATGTCTCTGGGAGGCTTTTTTTATGGAGGTATAACGATACGTACAGCTTCTATTTTGAATGGGGGAGAGATGAAATCTCCAAAACGATTTTAAAAATTCTGCTTTCAGTAACCATGTCATATCAAAACAGTGAGCAATCGGATCATTTTAAACTCATTTTATTTTATATATTATTTACAATAATAAAAATAAGTGATAGGCTTACACTTCATCCACAATATTAACCATCATGATATTTGAATAATAATAATAATTATTATTATTATTATATACTATTATTATTATATTTAAATATATACTTAGATATTATATTTGCATATATATCTCATATAGATAATAATAAATTAATAGACTACAACTTGTAGCTTGAGAAAATAAATATTTATTTGATTCAAATAAAAAATTTATTACACATAAACTTTAACTACAACGTACATAAACTATGGCATTATATATATAGTATAAGACGTACAAGGGGGATGTATTTTTTAAAAAGCTAGCTTTTTCCTTTTTTCTTGTGGCTTTCTTCTTCATAGACTTGCTTTTTGAAACCCCCTGTTTGAAATACTACATTGCTGGGGGGGGGGGGGGGGGGGAGCTACATTGAACGAAAGTCTATGGAGCACAAAAGGAGATGGATAGCTATTGACTGCTGAGACAAGTATTGTCCAAAAAGGACATAAAAGTGCAATAAAAACAGTCCAATGTAACTTGTGTGCTATCTTTTAAAGCCATGTGATTGCTTTGTGTAAGGCCAGATCGAAATTTGAGTCATCATTCACTAAACATTGTATTATGTTGTATGAGTTTTATATATATATTTATAAGTCTCCTGCATAACCCCACACTTTGAGAACCACTGCATTGTCTGTTAATGCATGCATGCAGTGCATGTTTGTGGACACTTTTGTTGAAGTGTTGTGAGCAGCTAATTGATTGAGTTTAACACTTCTGACTGAAAGTCGTGAGTATGTTTAGGTTCCCTCTCTGATGGAATTCTTGGTACAACAACCGACTCTTTTGATGGTCGTCACCGGTGACTAAATGCGAGCTGTACTATTTCCTGGGTGAAGAGCTTGCTCAAACATGAGGATAATCCAAGAATCCAGAACACATGTACATTCTTAAGGGGATTATAACTGTTTACACTTTAAAGGATTTGACGCCAATGACAGTATTAGAATCGGAAGCTTGCATGTTCTCTGGTGGTGGTTAGTTAGTTGTTGGATGTTTCTGTCATCCTGAAATCAGTTGGCTTTAAAGAAACTTCTGCAAACTGTTGGATGCATACACATTGGATTTCTATTTAAAATCTATTTACTGTATATATATTCAATAAGAATATCAATTAATGTATGTACAATGAAAAATACTGTGTAGCAATGCAGTGTACAGAATGTGTCTTTTATATTAGTTAAGGCACTTAAACACCACAAAAATTGCTGATGTAGTTTGTTCATTAGTTGAACCAGAATTAAAAATACAGATTTGAAGTGTAATTTGAGCTTTATTGCTAATTGTAAATGTGTTGTTAAATCAACTGTGGAGAATTTGGTTTTGTTCATTCAACTGGATAAGAATTTAGCATTTTCCCCCTATATTTCTTTGCCGATTATATCTACATAGGGACTTTGGTCAGATTGCATTGCAGCTGGTTTCATAAGTTTTTGTTTGCATGAAATACCTTTGTTTTTGCAAATCCTTGAGATTTTTTTTCTTCTTTTTCTCCAACATCTGTGAAACGCATCTTTCCCATTGAAATCACTTTCTCTGATGCAGCATAGATGCTCATTTGCTGGTGACCTTAATACCATTAGCTATATGTAAGCATAGGCATATTTAGTCAAGTCTACTTGCCGTGGTAATTTACAGCATGCAGAATCCTGTAGATTTCTCACATTTAATTATATTTTATAACATTTCTGACCTTTTTAAACCTTGATGAGAGTGCTGTTGGTGCATAGAAAGGGATTAGCATTTCTGCATTCATTAAACTAAATATGCCGCTCGCAACTATACACTATTTCATGATTAAATGTTTGTGTTCTGTTTATTACCAAAGCATGACTAAAGTGTCTTATGCTTACCTGGTTTAGCAACCTTCTGTATCACCAAGAACACTCAAAAATGTGTATTTCAGGTTACCCGAGCGCAACTCATCCTTCTGAGAGATAATCATTTTGCATTAGATATGCTTATACATCTTCATATTAACTACTGCTAATTTAGGATGAGAAACTATATTTGTCTGCATTGTGAACGTGTTCTGTCTCCACCGCAGTCGCTGCAAATGACTGAATCCAAAGGTACTGCATGATGGCAAGCCTTGTTAAACAGCGAAATATTGATTATAACTAGGAGCTAATTAGTTACGGACTTACTGTGCCAAGCATCTGTTGTTTTGGGTCTCTGTGAGGAAATTTCATACATTTCTTCTTTTAATGGAATAGTTCACCCAAAAAATAAATCTGTCTTCATTTACCCCATCCTCAAGTTTGTCGACTTTTAAAAAGTGAAAGGATGACTGCAATGTCCAATCTCTACTCTTTCCATCACTACGTGTATGCTTTGAGTAAATGATGACAAAAATTTTCATTTTGGTTGAATTTCCATGTAAATTGCCATTTTTCTTGCATAATGTAACATATTTTAAAGTGAAAGGAAATATTAAATGAAAAAAAAATGGTAAAGAGTGGTTGTCTGACATCGCAGTGAAGCCACAGTGATTGTAGAAACTGACTAAAAGCTAATTGGGTATTGATTGATTAACATTATCAAGGGAAATTCATTTCAGAACAAACCATTCCTCTTGGAATAACATGTGTTGATGAATATTTTACAGTAAGACCAGAAGCATGCATTAGTAAAATAGGAGGGGTCCATTTTGATCCCATGTTGGCTTGAACACGTTAAGCAATGGTGCCATACTCGTAATTAATTGTCTTTTGAGATGTTTCCTTTCTTGTGGTATTTTGCAACCATATGAAACATTGAAATTGTTTGTCCATCTCATCTTTTCACAGGAAATTCAACATGGCCGCTGCTGTCGTCTTGCGTGTTTGTTGGATCCGGGCTTGAACTCGCCTAAGTTCTTCCTCGAGTGCTCTTAGAGTGCATGATGTCAGTGCATTTCTGCTGCCTTTCCGAGATGAACGACTGAAATATGAACCTCATTCAAGCTTTCTGGACCTCCGGTCCAGCGTCTGATTAAATCAAGGCCCTCAACGACCATCCGAGGGGGGGGACCAAGGAGTAGACGTGGCTGCTGGTTGGTGGCGGTGGAGGACGAGAAGGTGGCGGAGAAGGGGGGTTTGGAAGCCATCGTTATCCTTTGGAATATACCATTTGTGGAATACAACTGTGTGTTTGGAATATCGCAGAACTTTGGGAGTTTCACTGTAGTTTTTGGAATCCTTTTGGAATATTGGGAATTTGGCTCCTGTTCGCAGTCATGAAGGTGAACCCGAGCTCTTGTTTGTGTCCTGTACTTTTGTGCCTGTGTTTTCTGGAGAGGGGTTATGAGGCGAGCCATCACGGCCAAGCCAAAATAATTTCCAGGAGCCACAATGCAACTCACAGCCACAACCAGACTAAGGACGGGGAAACAGAGGTCCACCATCGGCCCAAACGAGGATGGATATGGAACCAGTTCTTTGTCTTAGAGGAACACATTGGTCCAGATGCACAATATGTAGGAAAGGTAAGCGTGACATTTTCAGTTCTGGTTTGATAATCTGGTTTGCCTGGTCTAGTTTGCAGGTTTTGGGGCATTTGTGAGCTTGGCCGACCAGCTAAACCAATGCTGGCAGACCAGGTTGACCAACTTACCAACTAATTAATCCAATATAAGTTGGTCTACCTGGTTCGTTAAAGTAATACATAATACATTTATTTTATTTTATTTTATTATTTTATACAATAACCTTTAGGCAATGAATAATGATTTACAGCCTGCTATTGGACAAAACATTGGAGTGCACAAGTCTTTGGTTTGTTTTCCTTGAATGGAAGGACTTTAAATGGATATATGAAAATTTGGGATTTAAACCAGCCTAAGGTGGTTTGGTAGTCTTAGCTGAATTAAATTGGTTGCGGTTTCCCAGCCTGACCAATTGATAAGAGTCCAAAACCCCTTTAAAACCATCAAATAGACCAGCCTGACCATGTTGGCTGGCTTTAAGACCAGCACATACATTGGGCTTGTTGATGTTATTTTTAACATGGATATAACAGCAGTCTAATGTTGAAACATGTTAGACGCTCATGAACAACATAAATTTGTAATTCAAGCAAGTGACCTTTTGCTCTTTCTCTGACCTTATTCCATCACTTGTCTACACCCGCAGGCCTTGATCGATAACATCTTTGCATGGAGTTAGCTTAGCACAGCAAAACAGCAGCTCAGGACTGCAGCTTGACTTATTGGTTCGTGTTTGAGATTTGACAGCCTTCATCATTTTGGCTAGAGTCATGCCGGTTCTCCTGTGTTTGCCTCATGGGCTTGTCGATCTTGTGAAACATGAATTTTGTGTCCATGCCAAATTGCAAACAGGGCCATGAATCTATTAGCATTAGCAAGTCAGTCTGCAGTCAACATGGAAACTTTTGCACTGACCACATTTGTGTATGTTTTACTATATGAATGCTATAGGCTATAGAGATATAGCATATAGAGAGCTTTATGTGCGTGAAGGAAGTATTACTTTTAGGATGATTTCATTTTCAAATATCTTCTTTACTTTTATAGTTAATAAAAATTACTTGAAAATTATTGCTTTTTATATTTGTGTGTCATTTTCACTATTTTTTTTCCCACAATACTGTTTGAAATATTAGACTTTGAAAATATTTGCAATAATAAATAATGAAATAATGTGATAATGGACTGTAACATGACAATGCCGATTTAACTGCCCTTAAAAAAAGCCATCATTTGGTTCTTAATTTTCATATCGTCCATGAGGTAACATTTTTTTTTTTTTTTTACGATTAAATACAATGTGTAGATGCCTACCGTGTATCTTAATCATAATTAAAGTGAAAAAAAAAACCAATTAAAACAGCGTATTCAAATGGAAACAGTTTCAATTTTAATTGTCATTTAATTATTGATTTTACCTTATAATAATATTTCATGTTATTATTATTATTATTATTATCCGGAAGTTCTAAGCGGCCATGCTTATTTTTTTTCCTTCTTGTTTTTCCTCGTTTATACGCGTTTTTCTCGTATTCGACATAACGATAGTTGTTTTCCTCGTTAACCGACTCATTCTCGTTTATATCGACATAACCGGAGTTGTTTTCCTCTTAATCGACAGAACGAGAGTTGTTTTCTTCTCGTTTCGCGACCGTTTTTTTTTTTTTTTTTTTTTACAATGATTGTTTGATCTACTGTTTTTATAGTAACGAACTCAATCTGATGGACAGATAAACCATGCGCTCTTACTGTAGCTTAGGTCGTGGATATTTCAGCAAATTTTGTTTCGCCTAGTAATAACGTCTACAATATAAAAATAAAGGCTGATCAATCACGGTTTATATTTCCAGAGACAGTACGCTAAACATTTTGTTTGTGTAATTAGCATGTTTAAATGGTCAAAGCAACACCGCAAACACAGGCGGAGCACCTTCAGGATGCAGAACTATTCTAAAATCTTTTAGAGCTGCTTGGATTCAACTCACTTTCAATTTTCTTTTTATTTGAAAGAAAATTATATATAATTTTTAATTTTTAGTAGTCATTATATGCTGTTACTGATATCATGTGCGTTACAAGTTTCTGTTTGAAAGTGCGTTCAGTGTAGCAGTGTGTGTGTGTGTGTGGTGGTTTGTGTGTGTGTGTGTGTGGTGGTGTGTGTGTTGATTACAACACTGTATAACATCACTGAATTAAATTAGCCTATACACTTTACATACAGTATAAATCACATTTCTTATCAATATACATTTAATGATTAACAATAAAGATTAATAATAAGGAAAAGAGGCACATTACAAATAGCCTACGTCGTTGAAGCCTGTCCTACTGTAGATAAACAGAACATCCCCGCTTATTAACTAACAATTATGTACTTAAAAAATGCACGAATAAAGATATAGGTGCAAACAGAATGCAGTGATGTCAACCTTGGTTTTAATAAGGAGTTATTATTTTATGACACAGAACGCTTTGGTGAAACTCATGCATCTAGCAAGATCTTAATACACAAAATAGTCATATTGATTCAAGCATTTAACATTTATGAATTAATTAAATGTCAGTAGCCTAATGAACAATATTGTACAAATTATAGCGATCACGAGGTCGTTCATATTCTATCCCAAACGCGTACAGTAAAGTGGATACAGTATAGCCTACAACACCCCATCAGTTATATTCAGGTCAATAGTGCCACCTGTTGGCGCAGTTTTGTAACTTAGAGAACAACTTTTTTTATGTCTAGATCACGAGAAATTAAGTCGTTATAACGTGAAAACAACTCTCGTTATGTCGATATAACGAGAAAATTAAGTCGTTATAACGAGAAAACAACTCTCGTTATGTCGATATAACGAAGAAATAAGTCGTTATAACGAGAAAACAAGAAGCGAAAAAAAAAATAATGCATGCCCGCTTAGAACTTCCGTCGTAGTATAGTATTCTATTAATATTATTATTATTATCATTTTTGCTTGTGATCAAATAAATAAATTATTGTTGTATCAATAAATGCAGCTGGGTAAGACTCAGAGGCTCCTTTCAAAAACCTTAAAAATATTAAAATATGTATAATATAATTATTTTAAATATGATGTGGAAATTATTTTAAATAAATAAAATGTTACACTTCTGTGATACTGCACATTTTAGATTGTATTTTTTAAAATTCCATTGACCATTGAAATTCACTATTGAAAAAAAATAAATATTGAAGAATCCATTTGTCAGATATAAACATATTCATCATCAAGGTACCTTTTAACATAACAGTAGCAGTCCAATGAAAGACACATCGGCACTGTCCTTGAACTCCCCAGTACTCAAAAACTGCATTAGGCATTGTAAATTGATTCAATAAGCGTTGTTTAAAGGGTACTGTGAGACGGTTAGCGGGGGCGCTACTCCATCCCAGTGTCCTCCTTTTATTCTCTTTGTGTCTCTCTTTCTGAAGCAGAGATTGATTCAGCAGGTCATGTCCGTGTGCTTTACGTCTCTTTACTGAAGCGTCACACAATGAGGCCGCAGGAAGCTGGTTAAGTTGTCTGTGTGCAGATTGACTTTTCTTATCTTCAGAAATATGGAAATGTGTGGCGGTTGATCATTTTTCAGGGTACTCAAGCATAAGGTAATGCAGGGAGAAGAGCGACAGACGTGCAGACAGAGAAAGAGAGAAAAGAGACAGACATTATTTCTCACTTGCTGCTTTCAAATCGTGTTGGAATGATGGTGTTTATGAGGTGAGCGGTCAGCAAGGGCATTATATGTTGGAAAATGAGCAAGGTATCTGTTAGCATTCACATGTATCTTAATGGCAGCTGCTCGGCTCTTGCAGGAGGTATGCAATTTGAAATGTTTTGTTTTTACATTTTGGATTCATTATTTGTTATATGTTGAACTTATTTATTTATTTGTAAAAAAGAAGCTGCAGTGCATGACATCATATCACAACCATTGCAGTGTTTGAAGAAATTTTGCATGCTCAAAGTCTAGTGTGACCAAGACTTTATATGATCATAGCTGCAGAAATATCTACTATGTCCTCCGACTACCAGCTATTGAGTTTTTATGTTACATGTCACAGTTTTAAGTCTGGATGTGTTGTACAGAGCACATTCAGGGCTTTTCAGATATACCAAATGATTGGATGTTTCACCAAGACCACACCCTCTCCTATCCTTGTCTTTACACATGGCCTGACATATTTATGATCAGTGTAACACCCTTAGGAAATATGATCAGATGTTGTAAATGTAATCATATTTAAATGTATCTTTAATCTACAAATTTTCTAATTGTTTGTCATAAATCAATATCTCAGGAAAATGTTATGGGGTTTCAAGTCAAAATATGACTTTCTGTTACGAAATAGGACGTTGATTTCATACATGTCCTCGTATGAGGACACCGGGACTAAAAACATGTTTATTACGCATTTTTGGGAGACACAACAAATGAATAGAGAAACAATTATATATCAATATTCCTATTAAATATTAGATATTATTATGAAAATCATGCTAATTATTGCACTTATTTGTTCATTCTATGTTACCCCAAGACCACATTAATATGCAAATTAGATACAGCTATAGATAACATTGTGTTTAATGGGCAAACCAGTTTATGGAAATTTTATACACATATTGCATAAATAAATGTTTTTAAATATCTTTCATAACGTAGTTGAGAATCATCTTTATATAAAGTTTGGTATAAAAAAAAATGAAAATTGATTTGTGATTAAAATAAAAATCCCACTGTTTTTGTCTTTTCGTGTCTATTCGTGTCTTTTTATAATAATAAAAAAAAAAACACAGGAATTTTTAAAGTCCTGATGTCCTCTACAGAGGACATGGCATAACATATGAATAAAATGTTATTTTACCATTTTTTTTCTTATGCTCTAAACAATGTAATTACATGACAAAATACTAAATTCACAAACTGTTTTCCTGGTAGTCAGGAGGATATTATAATGAAATATTTGCGATTAAAGTGTTGCTTGCAAAAATAAAACGTTTTGTCTAAATATGCAGCTACTTACTTGATCAGTAGAATTTAAATGGAATTATGAAACCATAATAGAGGAAGCAAGTTGTTTTTAATCATAAGTTATAATTTTGCCATATTTGTAGTGTGAACACATTTCATGTACGCATATTTTATTGTAGTTTTTATTAATATTTTGAATTAGTTTTTATTATATTTTTCCTGTGTGTGTGTATATATATATAATTCAGATATTAAGGTCCATGACAGCGGCTTTTAGATGCTTTATATAGCCCTAAGTGTCCTATTATGTACTGAAGTCTCTTCCGAATTCCCTTGGTGCAGAATTTCGCCACTACGGCCAGGTCCACACAATGAAGCTTTCCTTAGGAACGTGCCATTCTCTGTCGTCGCTTTAAATCTAATGCGGATGAGATAGGCGTGGGCAACTGCCATGCTTCGCTCGTTGCAAGCCATGATGTCCTCTCGAGAAAAAAATGATTGGCGCTCAGCCTCGCACGGTAGTAGCGCATTTTCTCAATGGCATGCCAACATATGGGCGGGCAAAGCAGAGAAAGGGGAGGTAACCTTCCCCGTATGACGACATAAAGGGAAGATTCCAAATTGGGCCATCAGAGCTTTCATTTTCTCAAAGGCGAAGCAAGATACCCAGGGCTCGGTTTACACCTATCGCCATTTCTAGCCACTGGAGGAGGCTAGGGGAACTCATATTAATGTTAAAAAAAACCTAATAAAGTGAAATTTTCATGCCATGGGACCTTTAAGTACATTAAGTGTATTAAAATGACATATTTTTTTATTTAAATTTTAGTTTTATTTATTTTAGTACATTAAGTGCATTAACATGAGTACGTTAAAAAAGTATCAGCTAAATTAAAATGGTAAATATTGATAAATTCATCTAAAGTAACTAAATTAAGCATGATAAATTGGCATCTAGCTGATTTTTATTTGTTTTTGTTTTTTAATTCCAAGTAACAAGTTTCAAGTTTAGATTTTTTTTTTTTTTTTTTTTTTTTTTTTTAGTTTAGTTTAGTTTAGTTTAGATAACTACAATGAATGTGAATATACTGCTTTTACTGGTGTTTTAGTGAATATAATACCAGAAAATACTGCTAATTTAGCTGGTTTAATGTTGTGATGGACAACATTTCCCATCATTCTCTGTGCATGAATGATTTATACAAAGCATAAAATACAGATCAAGCGTAAATTAGTCCCCAGACATCCCTTTTCCCCCACCTAAATTAGAATACACATCTCAGCACAATTCCAACTTCTGAGCTCATAAGTACAAACTTCCCAAGAGGACTTGAAGGCAACAATGGAAAATTGCCTCTGCGAGCGAAAATCAAGTACAAAAATGCATCTGTGTGACAATAAGATGAGGAAAAAAAGGTTTATATTTAATTTTTTTTAGCTGTAAGCATGGCAGGCAAAATGAGAGCAAAAGCCTTTCTGAGCATTTATATTGAATAAAAATATATGTTGTGTGTTCAGCTGGAAAAAATGGCGATATTAGCGAGACAGACAGAACTAGACGATTTATTTTCGTGTGGCCTGACATTGTAACAATACAATTGTAATACATTGTATTGGGTATTAAACACATGGCAGTGATTTAAAATTGCATTACTTCAAAACCGAGCCTTATCAGGTTGCTAATTGCATGCAATATTAATTACTTTTTGTCTTCCTTTATTAGCATATCCGTACGACCGCTTCAGAAGAGCGCTGATTGGTCGGCAGGCTCCGGCAGGTTGGATTAAGATGCCCTGAAGCCCACTGGCCACCACTGCGCTCTGTACTCAAAACAGTTTACAAAAATCTAACCCAGTTTACAGCGTTGACAGAATATGCTAATCCTCAATGATAAAATGCCATTAAGAGCAAGCTGTTATGAGGGATTCAATTTGACATGCGCATGCAAAAGGCAAGGTCCCAAGATCGTTAGTGCAGCTAACTCCCTCATATTTAATTACCGCCTCTATCACAGGGGCTGGTAAAATATGGCCGTGATGCGAAATGACCCTTAATTAGATCGGCAAAGACTCTAGACAATTAATCCTTCAGCCCCTTCATTTGTGTGTATGTGTGAGTGGATATGTTTATTCTGAGGCTTGCTTAATTAAAACTTACAGACGCTTGCAGTAGCACAGGAAAGGTTCCCGTGAGGGACAAACTGAGATGATAGACCCTGCCTTCCTACTGCTCTTTATTTTCTGGCATCCGTGTGGTTGAGTGCCTTACTGGTGGCTCTCCTTATCCTCAAAGACAGACCGGAAAAGCTGTTTTGTCAAGAGACTCACGCTGTCTTTAGGGGTCAAAGTGTGATTAGAGTAATCACCTCTTCAGCGGTCCATGAAGCAATTTTGTAATCAACGTATTATGGGTAAACAACTCATTAGAGTTTCGCAATACCAGAATTTCAGTAGCAGTGCAATTTAACTATTGTCAACCCCAATATTGATAGAATAGCAAAATCAAATATGTATGGAAGTCCGTATCTTTTTTTCATATCTCACAGTTGTGACTATTTCTCGTAAGAAGGACTTTATGTCTCGCAGTGAGACTTTTAGCTTTTACTTGTTTCACAATCATTTCATCTGAGGCAGAAACAGGTTTTCATAAATATATGCTAAATAAAACAATATTAAAAACAATTGTATTTAAATTAAGTAAAAAGTGTGTTAGTACATTATGTTAAAATGAATAAAATAATAAAATAAAAATATGTATGCATTATTTTGTATGTAATTGTCATTGCATAATAATTATTAATGTAAATTTATTAATTGTAAATAAAAATAAATTAATTTTATTTTGACTTTTTCAAAATGATATTTTAATTAGTTTTAATGTAAGGCAGAAACATGCATCTAAATGTTATATATAATGTACAAAATTACACTGTCTGAATACTCGATTCTGATTGGGTGGCAGGTATGCATTAAAAAGTTTATGTACCACTTCATGTCGGGTGGTTCTTTGCCTCCACCTCATGCATTAAAATCATGTAATGCACACCTAGCCTGTGGCAATTTCCCTATATTTAATGGGATAATGGGAAGTTGTAAATAGAGCTATAGACCACACACACACATTACTTTGTGTTGCTTATAGGAAATATAAATATGTATGAACAGTAATACAAATTAAACATTTAATATTATGTAAATAATGCCCCTAAACTATTAAATAAATGTAATTAAAAAAAATTAAAAAAAAAAAAAATATTAATAAATAAAACAGTTGCACTTATTTCTCAGTTAAGTAACAGCATCCAGGTTCCAAATTCAGTCTGTACACTGTGGAGAGACTGGGTTTTTTATGTTTTCATTTATTTCTTTTACCTTTTTATTGAATCCAAGTACCAGTATATTTTGACTTTCTTTAAATAATCAAGCATGTTTAAGAATCCAGTGTTGCCAGATTGGGCAGTTTTGAATTTGATTGTGCGAGTATAAATTGGCTTGGGCGGGTGGACAAAATTTGGGCTGGTTTAGGGTCAGTTTGGCGGTTTTCAAACATATAAATTGGTTTATAAACAAGCCCAAGTGTGCATATACTGCATCCAATCAGTCATCACGAGGTTACTAAACAGTAAACACACACGCACACTGCAAAGACGGCTGGTACTGATGTTGACATCCCGGCCACACTTGCTAGCCAATCACTAGGGATCAGCAGACAGACGTGATGATTCATGAGTGATGGGTTTTTAGTGCAATAACAGATCTGATTTTTAATGTATAACTGTATAAGTGATCATAATTCCTAAATGCCTTAGTTACCATGGTAAAGAGTGGGAGAGTGTTTTAACTCTCAAAACATGAATTACACCTGTGGAGGGAGATGACACGAAGGCTCTAATATCATTGTAACTCTGAAATCAGAGCACAGTTAAATTATTTAATCAAAATCTATTTACATCTATACGATCCTTTCTTTTATCTTTTAAACGGTCCAGATTGATAAATCATTGAAAACTGCTAGACTTGATTAGTTTTGACAGTGCAAAGTTCTGTAACGTTCTACAATAAGAACTTCACGAAATACTTCGTCTAGTTCTGTGTGAAATCATAGAGTGCCATTATTTTTTGTCGGATTATCATACAGTATGCATCAATGAATGACACAATTTTTACTGTCATGGTGTGTTGCATAAACGAGTGTAAAAAACATAATTACGTTGTTGTTGTTTTTCTTCGATCACTTATATTGGGAACTTTTTCGCATTTAAATTCTGACTGTTGACATTGAAAATGATGCATGTGTTTTTTCAAGGGTATCGGTTAATTTCTTGATTACCGTTTTGACATAGTTTCTGCCTGCATATTTTAGTCATATTTGGTCATTCTCTTTAATGTATTTTCCCCGATTTGATCCATGGGAAATTTATCTAACGTTATATTTATATATTTTTGTCATTATTTTGTTTTAAGGAGTTTAAAACGGCTCTTATCAACCTTGATAGACATATTCTATCACATTATTTTGACAGTTAAAATTTTGGGCAGGTTTTTGTTGGAGTGGTGGGTGTTGTGAATTTGGGGCTGAAATCGTCCATCCAATCTGGCACCTTGTTAGGAATATACAACAAAACTTTCCTTCAAGTTCCTTGACTGCAGATACTCATCCCTGAGCTTTTCACTCCTCTCATTGGGATAATGTATTCCTCATGCTCCGCATCATGACACATGTGTAACATGTATGATATATAATGTTTGTGCAGGGGACGGAATATTCAAAGCAGTGCAGCTTTATATATCGTCGGACCTTGAAAGGGAAACAGCGTATCTTTTTGCAGAAAGGTCCTTGAAAAACTTGGTCTGTGTGACACTCATACATTACCCAAGTTGAAGAAGAGACAGACTCAGAGTCCTGTGATCCTCTCGTTAGCCGTACAAGCAAAAATCCGTCTCAGATTCCATAATCTTGCATTTTTAATCCTGTGATTCGTCGGTAGGAACCAAAAAGTTAGAAAAGATTAGTGTCTTGAGAGATCATCTAATTCTGGAGTGTCTGGAGTGACGTCATGGAGTTAGCCAGTCATGCAGAAACTCAACTCATGCATATAGACATAATGTATATGCATGTAGATGCATGCATATTAATGTAGCTATAGCTCTATATGCTTGCAAGCATACATTCATAGGTCCATATATATGTAGATTTAGATGTATGTGCATTTGCATATAGATATATTTGCCTATATGTATAGCTCTGTATGAATGTGCATATAATATTACACTTACTCCCTAATAATTAGTAATTAAGATCTAAAATTGGCTTAAGAAAACACAAGCAGATAGCTGAAGAAGGATGGCAAATGTGTAATTATCTGTTGGTGACTGACTATCAGTTTTTTGTTTTTGAAGGTCTTTTACTATGTTTACATAAATGGTTTGAGCAGATTTCAACATAATGTGTCCAAAAAACCCTGTAGCCTCCAATGTGTCTGTTCTGCTCTGTCAGCGTTACATGTCTTGACATCATCTGATACAAAAGGTGTTTGGATGTTTTATTCATATGGTTATATATGGATGGTCCCCTGGCAGAATCAAGGAACCATTTCCACTTTGAGTAGCACAGGCTGAGGAAGCGAAAGTGTTCATGGCTAAACTTCAGTCTTCCTTTATGCAGTTTGAGCTAAAATGCAAATACCGTATTGGCCCGAATATAAGACGACCCTGATTATAAGACGAACCCCCCTTTTTCCAGATGTACCTTTTGGAAAAAGGCTTTTTAAAAACCAAATCTTGTTTTTTCTCATTAAAACACATTTTGTCTTCAATTATTTTCATATTGCATATTTTTCCTATTTTAATTTTTGTTTTGAAAGTATGGTAAAAACTGGTAAAATGTACCAACAATCACATTTAAAAAATATACACTTTTTGATATACCATTAAAAAAAACAGGTAGCCCATCTGAATTAGGACATTTAGGCTATCCATCTAATAGTAGCCTACCAATATCTTATTAACAGTAGAAGTTAAATCTTACTGTAGTCTTCAAATCTGGGTACTGTCTTACGTTTTAAAATCACAAAGGGAGTTTGGTCCCATCAGGCTAACGTGACAGTCACGACTCATGCAGCTGTAAGCTTTTCTTTTTCTTTTGTTTTTACTCGCGATCTTTACAACACGCATTACATTACGTATTTCATGGCACACTCGTTTTATGCGTATTTGGCGCCACCTATTGTTGTGGGTGTATTATTGACATGTCAAAGTCTAGACCCTGAATATAAGACGACCGCGTTTTTTCAGATGTATTTCCAAGAAAAAAAAATCGTCTTATATTCGGGTCAATACGGTACTTTTTGCCAGAAGTAGGTATCTTTCCAATACAGTTTTGAGAAAGTCAGTTCATCATTTCACAAGTTCTCTTTAAAGGGTAGTGTTACTAGCATGGGCGATAACCGTTTTCAAGGTATACCGTGATTTTTCAAAACCGCTAATATTTTCCGTTATACCGTTCCTACGGTATGCGCAGTTTTTTTTACGTATCGTCAAAGACGGAAAGTGCAGGATTCCCTCAGTTGTGTGCAGCGAAGAGCATAGCGAGTCACACGACCCCTCCCCCTCAGCCCCTCCGGTTGGTGCGAGCGGAGTCACCTGTGTGTGGGATGGCCGAAGGATGTGAATCTCTGGAACTTTTTCTCCCGTCGAAAAAGACGAAGCCTGTAGTATGGGAATTTTTTCGGGTAACGTAGACTAACCATGTTCCGTACACAACGGTGTTCCATACAGATGACGTTTTAGCTAAATAAATACTTCCAGGTCGAACATAAACTATATATCTGTGTCATCTTCATTTCTCCCTCTTTCACTCCCGATCAAGACAGAGACACCACCTGCTGTTTGTTTCAGTGTTGAAATAAATAATATTTGGCTTGCTACCGAGGCAGATAACATGACTATTTAACTAGCTAACGTCAACTAGTTTCCTCTCTCACGTTACTTCACAGAGTGAGGAATATAAGTCTAAAGTACGTACTGTATTTTTCTGTGATTTAGTACAATAATTAAATGTAGCTGGTATAACGTCTATATTTTTAAGCCTCCTGCCATTGTTTACATTTGTTCAAAATCACAACATTTAAAAAACAAACTGTTGTATGGAGAACCGTTTGTGTGTGGTGTGTGTGTGTGTGTTGTTGTGTGACACTTCGCGCTCTCGCATCGTCTCTTTCCTTATGTGTGTAGGGTTTGACACATCCCAGACCTCACCCGCTCCCTTTAAACTATAATCCGGGAAAGGTGAACAGTTCCTTTTCCTCTGCATCATAACTTGACTGAAAGATGAATGTGTAAAGAACTTGAGCATGGTCTCCAAAACCTTGTAACGGCGTTTCATGGCTGCAGGTTTTTTTATTTTTTTTATTTTATTTTTTACAGAAATTTATGTTTTGATTATATTTTTGATTATTGAGCTGCAGGTTTAGGCTCACTTAAGTGACTCCTTTTTTTCTTTCATTTATAGGGATTTTTTTTTTTTTACAGAAAATTATTTATTTATGTTCTGATTATTGTTGAGTTGTAGGTTTAGGCTCACTTAAGTGACTGCATTTAACTAAGATGAATTTAATTATTTATTCTAATTATTTAACCTGACATGTTTACTGTTCCAAAATGTCCAATATGTTTCTGCACATCATCACAACTCTTTTGAAGACTATAACCGGACGGAAAATTAGCTCAACATCATTAGAAGGGGGAAAAATTGGAGGACAAAAAAAATAACAGGAAGAGAAGGGAAAAAAAATGACAATCACCATCAGGTTGGTAAAGATTTAATAGTGTTACACACGTCTTCAGGGCCTCTGGTTCCACAAGGGAATCGTTTCAAGCTTATTAGATAGTAACATGAAGTACGCCTTTTTAATTATGTTCAGCAAGTAATTAGTGGAAAAAAGGGTTTAAATCATCTCCCCGATCCCAGAATTAGCCTCTGAGAAGAAAAAAAAAATTACTTGCCGCAGTAAGTATCATTCAACAAAGTTGAAAGCGCATGTAGAAACAGCCAGAATTCTCCCATTGTGAGCAAATGCCTTTAAAGGGGTTGTTGACTCAGGCAGAAGCTCTCTTGGGAGCTTGTGAACAAATACCTGAGGGGAGGGCCATCCGCAGCGCTGTCACATGATGTCATGTGCTGACCAGATATTGCTACATGTAGTTTCACGGCAGCCGCCCTGCTACAACACCATGCGCACAGTGACAACAAACACAAATGGAGAACAAAAAATCTAGCGCTGGGATTCTGATGGGTACATTAAATAAGAAGAATGCTCTGGGCAGGTGTTTCTATGAATAATAATAATAAAAAAAGATTCAATACATAAGTTACACAAGGGTGTAAATGGCTTTAGCAATCTAAATGGGAAATGGAGAAATCATGTGGCCTGTGTAAAAGAAAAAAAAAAGAACATTAAAATTAATCTAGCATATCCAAATCACTATTAATCATAATCAAATAGAGAGAGACACATCAGATGCATTCTGAAAGACTTAATTGATCTTTTCACTGGTCAGGGGGAAGTTAAAAAAAAAGTATTTTCTGAGGCCGGAGGAATTTCCCTCAATTTCTTGTGTCACGTGTTTGTTCTAGCCCACAGCAGATCTTAACCCGATTGGACACTGTAGTTATGGGGTCCCTCAACCATGGTAAATCAGTCAACCGGCTGATTCAACTGTCAGATAGACACAAACCTTTTTGTTTCTGTGGAAATGTCTTTCAAATACCATAAAGTCACAAGCTTTTGTGGCCGTAGAATTGTATATCTCAACTGAAATCAAACAGTCTCAATTGCAGATAAATTTCAAATCAGGTTCCATAACAGCTGCTCCTTACTATTCAATAAGCACTCCACACCAAAGGGCTAGGAAGATCTGACAGCCTCTATCTCTCTCCATCTGCAGTCTGGGTCAAAACAAGTTCATGCCATTGTTACAGTTGTGTGTGTAACACCACAGACCATATTCCCCATCATCTCAACCACTGGCCACTGTGAGGCCTAATACTACAAATGCATAGAAATTATTGACTGAACACTTATTCTCCTTTATAATGTCACTTCAGAAACATATTTCCCTGAATATACCCGAGTAAAGAGACATGTTGAATACACATGACAAACTGAGAGGACAGGACATTAATCTAATTTTTCTTTATCTTTTAAGATGTAGACTGTACTACAAGAGAACATATGGTAATCTGGGGATTCAAAACTTCCTACCTAGTCCAGAAGTTGGTCAAATGTGGTCAACTGATCGGTGCTGTTCCCGGTTGTATGTAGCACCTACAGCACTGCGCATCTTCTAAGATCTCAAAGTCAAACGAGTGATGAAGTTCAGTGTTTTTATTGTTTACTACAAAATTATTTTTGTTAATTGAAATAAAGCTGCAATAAAATAAAATATAAATATTAGAATAAAAACTTTTCAAAAATAGACATGTTGCCCCTTTGGAAAGTAACTAAAAAAGTTGTTGAAATACCTCAAATTACAAAAAAACAATAATAATAAATTGAAGATATATATACATATTTTTTTTTAAATTACAAGTGAACATAAAAGCATAAAAGGATATTCAAAATATTAATACAAATTATAATAGTACAAAAATAATACTTAAATAACACATCTTAAGTTTATTTTAAACAAGGTTCATGACTGTTGTTTCAGATCTTAAAGGTACAGTAGGGGATCTTGGAAAATGCTAACTTTAGCCTGATTGCACTGAAAGCGAACGTCCCACCCGCCTGAAACGCAATTTACCGCTCACCAGACCAGAACACATTTCTACCTATGCTACATCAACTACATCAGGTTCCCAATTCCAGCCCATGTTCCGAATTGAAGTAAACTTCAACAGATTTCCTGTACTCAGGGAGTAGGGCGCAATGAACACTGTGTAGGGATCATATCGATCGTAACACAGTTCATGCACGTAGCTCACTTCTAACGAGCTGGCGTGAGGACTGGATTAACCGTTGGGCTACATCATGTGTCATTCACTGGTGAGAAAACTTTAAAAGTACTACAATACCAGGAAGGAAAATCGGGTTGTTGATTTTTGTCTGCCATTCTGGCTCTGTCTGCACAGCGTGCGTAAACGTGCTGATGACGTATCCTGTCTGCGCGAACCGGGTGCGCAGAGGTATGCTAATATATACGTTTACAGGCAGGTAGGAAAGCTTATTAAAATGCTCGGACTGAGCGTTTTGATTGGACGAATATTTATTGGTCCTACGCCTTCCACAGGATATATAAATACATTTAGACCCCTTAACTTAATGATTGCTATCGGAATGTGAAGAGACTTTTAACCAGCATAACAAAAAAAATCAGTTGATCAACAATATAATGTTTTATATTGTTCGGTATCGATAATTATTGACATTTGTATAACCTTTTTTAAAACAAAAAGCAAAAGATTTTTAGAATTTAACCACTGTATTTATAATTAGCACAATTTATTGAGACAAACAACAAATATTTTTTTTAACAGTCAAACACACATAAAAATTAAGCAAATATCTAATTTCTAATGTTTTATATGCAGATTTAAATAGGTCTTAATGAAACTTTTGGCTTGTCTCCTGAGGCCACAGGAGGGCGCAATGAGTAAAATAATGCAGCACATTTTAAATGTTCAACGCAAGAAAGTAATAGTCTATAAAAACATGCATTATGTCTAAATTAATTCATATAAATCAAATATGATTTCGCAAATTGCATAAACAATTATGAACAAAACGTTATCATGTATTTATATATTGCTTAATACAAAGAGCCAAATCACCCATCACACAGATTGCATTTAAAAACATACGAGACAGTGAAAAGGAATAAACCTCCACAAAAATACGCGACGTGTTTTCTAAAAGTTTAAAATGTTTTAGCTTTGCATGGCTACATCTCTTCTGTGAGACGCAAGCGCAGCAGTAATATTTGTCCGTCTAAAAAATGCGCTGAATATGCGTTCGGTGTGATGGCTTTGGTTTAGAGTTTTCACCTAATCAAGATCTTCTATCATTGAGCTTCTATATTTTCTCTAATATTGAATGCATAACACAGCAGTGGGCATCTCGTTGGACTTACTAACAACAACATAAATGCAACGTCACTTAATCATTATCACCCAAAACCACCCCACCGCATCTCGTGCGCTACTGATGACGTTCCCTGACGCACTCCTAACATTCAGATGCAATTGTTTATTTTAAATTCGACTAATATTATTATTTTTTTTATTCACAATCTCCTCTTCACAGGCAGGCACAGCACTCAATT
The DNA here is from genome assembly GCA_018155175.1 of Sinocyclocheilus anophthalmus. NCBI lineage: Eukaryota > Metazoa > Chordata > Actinopteri > Cypriniformes > Cyprinidae > Sinocyclocheilus > Sinocyclocheilus anophthalmus. The sequence goes on from JADLZN010003785.1 coordinate 29,164, forward strand.
CAGCATGTTTTCATGTTTGTGTGTGGGGGGGCCTGCGGCACTCATATGTAAGCGTCTCGACCAATCTGACACACTAATTTTTATTTGATTTATCAAATCAATTATTCATTAGGTTAACAAATCTTCACAGTCCCCTCACTCAATTAACTGTATGCCAGGATGTCTGTTGAACACCAGGCGCTATGGTCACCATGACATCTAATCATGATATCACTGGTTTTATGCCCCCCAGGAATGTGAGAAGGATAGCCCACTCTTTGTCCCACGGAAAAGCAGAGTAGAAATGGACTGTGTTCTAGTTAATTCATAGAAAAACCGTTATTTGAATGAACACACATATTTCTTCAGGCCATTGAGTATATTATTGTCATTGTGTATTTTGTCTTTGATATTCTTAGACTATTTTAGTATGCTTGTGAGGGAACTCATTCCTGATCATCTCTTTTCACTATATGTAATCTTACCTTTTTTAGTATCTATGAATTTGCCTTCGTATGATCGAAACAAGCGTGTATATTATATGGTGGTACATAGGCAATATATATTAGGGCCCTGAGAATCGTTAATAATTTCGATTTAAGTCCATTTGCAAATTACCATGCTTAGAGAACAAAGGGTCGTAAACCCTCCAGCAATTGCCACCTCCCGCTCGGAAATTCCATTTTGCTCATTGGACAAGCCCATCTTGAGAGGCGGGTATCTTCTCTGACCTTAAAGCTGACACTTCATGTGACCCGCCCCAGTCGTTGGTTCGGTCAGAAGCAAAGATGAAGAAGTGAGAAAAACGCTTCAGGATACCAAAGCATCTGTGCCAGGCCTTTTCTTCGGCCTAGTCCTTTCCATTCATCAAGTGACACTGACTCAAACTGGTTCTTTCTCATCAACCAACTTCAGCAAGATCTTGGGGCCTTAAGATTGCATCAAGAATCTATTTTCAGAATCCATTAAGAAACTTAGTCGATTTAATTGATGGCATTAAAGTATCAGTTCCAAACCTTTTTACAAGTTTGTTTGGAACTAAGACTCTACGTTTTTTCCCTCCGGTTTTAGATCTGCGAATAGCAAAAAATGGTTCCATAAATTCTTCCTTATTCCCTCTTTCTTTGGGTGCTAAACTTTACCCGTTCCTATACCAACTGTATTGTGTGTGTGTGTATGTGTAATGTTATACCCCGCTGTATTTGTATTTATGTAGTATGTTCGACTAGATTTTTTAAAGGTTTATGTAGATTAATAAACCTTACTTGTAGAACACTTACGTTGTTCATTGTTTTACTCATAACCCTGAGTCAATAATCATGCATATTATTACGTTACAACGATAGAATTGTACTGTAAGGAAGTTATTTCCCTTAACCAGTAAATTAACGTTTTTAGAATTGACAAGACGGTTGACCCTGATTGGTCAGCTAAATATCTACAGCGGATCTAAAATAGGAATTAGTTTATTATAACTAGTTATGGTTAATTATTCATATGTCCCCATGAGCTGATTCGCTACAGATTTTGTTGGAGAATGCGGGCATGATAAAACGAGTTATGATTTTAAACACTGGCAACTTAAAAGTGTGTGCTTGATAGCCCATGTTAAAATAGGACGTGACTTCAGATGCCCTGTGGTGTCCCTATTTGCTGGCTTGTTGAGATGCAGATTAAGTGGGGGTTTGAATTGGTACCGCTTTTATAATTGTGAGAGTCTTTATGTATTTTATGCTTAATGGCATCGGTGTAAGGTTTATCTGATTTTAGCAAAGAAACCCTAAATTCAGTATTAAAGCATAAATCTGTCTTGCCAAAGCGTAAGTCTGAATCTCAGCTCTGCGGCATGTCCAAACTGTACCATAATTTAATATGCTTTAGTGAAGAAATCACAAAATTGCATTATTGTTTAAATTGTTTCTTTGAAGACGAAATCTCAGTACAGTTATATCAAGGTAGATGTGTGCGCTGCTCCCCTTTCTACAGCATAAGGGCCTTATAGTTTATAATTAGATTGACGCAATTCATCTACACTTTGACTGTATAAATATAAGCCGAGCAACCTGGTGGTCAATACTGTGTTTCACTCGCTGAGTGAAAATAAAGGTGTAATACTGTACTTTAGTAATCATATGTGAGGCAAACATAACTACAAATATGTTTAAAAAAAAACGCGTTTTAACACCTTACAGTACACCCGTTTTTTGTATTCTTTAAACACTTGGCAAAAGAAGTTTTTGGTTGCATTATAGATCACTCACCGAATGCTAATTTATGGCAACAGTCTTGAATGTTGAAAGCACACTGTCTAAAACTATGACTGTTATTAACCATAGACATACATTAAACGACTGCGGTTAATTACACTGGCAATGCATTGGTTACCGTTGACAACAACTTGTCACAGGAGTGCTAACTTCACTAGCACAAACACCATGTTGTAAACAATCCACCTTAAGCGGCTAAGCTAATACGACTTAGCATAGTTTCATTTTAGGGTAAGCTACCAAATAGCTTTAACAATTAGGTGTTAACACTCTTTATTTGAAGCTTTTAAATACAGCATGTGTGTGTGCAGTGTGAAGTAGTTTGAATTTAACCTAATCCCCGGTTTCTGTTTTTTTCCATTTCTCTTCCTTCTTTTTCTTATTTTTTTTTGTTTCTCAATCTTCAATTCGTCTCAGTGAATTTAATTATCTTAGATGTATCCTTCCTGAATGTTATTGCTTAGTTACTAGTTAATTAAATTTAAATTTAATTAAATCTTAACTGTCTTATCGAGGAAAGACTCATTAAGGTATTTGGGTGCTGTTAGTAACACACTAATCACTAGTGCGGCTATTTGTTCCTAATACCAGAATGACTACCTTGTTTTGTTAATAGCAGTCAGATAATTTTAAATCCATTTACATGTGATGCCCCCTTGATGTTCTCTCTGAACATCAAAAGGAACCAGAGACACTTCTATTCTTGATTTGTTTATTTTCAAAAATAATAACCATAATCTGAATAGAAATGCTCTCCTATTCCTTCTGCTTTTCCCTTTTCTCCTACACTTCCTCAGAGATTGAGCCTGTTTAGGGAACCGTCAGTAAATTCTGAGTGACAATTTGACAATAATTTGACAGTAGTCTTAAGTCATCAATCAAAATCCTGTTTACGTCCTTTTCAGCACAACATATGCTGACCCAAAACTATTTTAACATTCACACTCTGTTTTGATCTTGTAATAGTCTCTAGCCCTTACTCTCAACACAAATTTGCAAAAATGTTGCAGATGCTCAGACTAACCGCCCAGAATGCAGAACAGAGAGGGCTGGCCAGGGGTCGTGAGGAACACCCCCTTTACCCAAGCCCGACGACCACCTACTGAGCCGAAGCGGGCTGGACGCGGAGAGGTGTGCGCTCTCAGAACGCGCAGGACTCGTGCGGAGTTTGGCCTACAAAAACTGCCAAGGTCATTATCTTCCTGTCCCACAACCTCATGGGTCTGAAACAGGAGATAAATGATCTCAAGCAACAGATCACAACGGTAGCCCACAAGGACCCCAGCAAAAAGGAGTTACAGGAGGAAATCAATAGATTTAAAAGGCTCTGACAGCTGCTGAACAGCAGGAGCACCTGGAAAAGGTAGCCAGAAATGACCTGGAAAGGAAACACCCACACAATATTACTATTAAAGCAGCAAATTCTGATCTCTTAGACAAAGTTGCCAGAATTGAGACTCTGATCCAGCAGCTGAACAACACTCAAGACAAGCTTGACATGCTCCGAAGAGAACTCAGGGACTCCTACAGGCTGCGAGAAGAAACGCAGTGGGAGAGACACCCTACTCCTGCATCCTCATTCAGCCGTGCAAACTCCCTCATATGCAACAAGCTACGAAGGTGAGAGCCAACACTTTCTGCTTAACAACTAACAGAACAGAACTGTAATACTTCCAAGCATCCCCGCATCAGCGCATGATGTGACCCCCAGAATCTTTGACAAGCTAGCCAGAAAAATCCCGTCATTCACATTGCTGGGGAAACAATAGTTTCCTACTTTATGCAGTACGAGAAGTAATTTAGAACGGTGGAGTCGTTTAAAACATTGCTTGCAAGCAGACCCAGTAATCAATCTTATGTGTCTGTCTCATAAGTTAGTAACTTCTTCTCCATGCGCATACCAGTTCCTGATCAAAACCAGATAAAATTATAGTTTGAATGCGCCTTCCTACCAGCAGTAAGAAGTTTTCAGTGCTATAATGTTTTTAAATCGTACGATAAGAAATTAACCTGATTTTAGCGAAGAAATTCTAATTTCTGTGTTAGTGGAGCATAGTTCTTTTTCCTGACGACGAAATCTCAGGTTAGCAGCTCATATAATGGTACCAGAATAAATCGGTCTGATTTTTGGGCGAAGAAATCCCCTTCTTCAGTACTGTGTAGGTGATCTGAGCGATGCTCTTCATTTCACTGATTTAAGGCCTTATTATGTGTTATGTATCATTGTATTCATATCGACCCACTCATGTGAAACACTTACGTAACTCTTATACATGCGCGCAACAGGTTCTGAATATAATCAGATAAAACAATAGCTTGAAGGTGCCTTCCTACAGGTATTAGAAAGTTTCAGTGCTATAATGTGTTTAAATTGTATGATAAGAAACTAACCTGATTTTAGCGTAGAAATCCTAATCTCTGTTGTTAGTGTAGCATAAGTCTATTTTCTGACGACGCCATCTCAGATTAGCAGCTCATATAAATGGAACCAGAATAAATCGGTCTGATCTTGGACAAAGAAATCCCCCTTTTCAGCACTGTGTAGGTGATCTGAACGATACTCCTCATTTCATTAATTTAAGGCCTTATTACGTGTTACATATCATTGTATTTCATTTTTATTCGTTCATGTGAAACATTTACGTAAATTTAATGGTGTTATTCTAGCGTAGCTAATTACGAATCCACCATTGCCTGTGAAGTGCATGTGCTGTTTTGAGTAATGAATGAATTTGTACTGGACATGCATGAGTTTCCCATGCATGCTCACAGCAGTGCAAGTCTGCTCCACCTGCACCTGTTGTGAGCTTGCATTGGTCTCCTAGCAACACGTGACCCCGGAAGTGTGAGCAGACTCTTCCGGTTAATCTGACAACAGCATTCACTTCACAGACCTGTGTGTCAACAAAGGATTGCGTGTAACTAACGCTAACTCTTGAGCTAAGCCCTTTACCTCAACTGCTAGGTGTTAGCATCTGGCTAACGCTTAGATAGGCGTGTAACGTGTAACTTTCTAACCACACCTCTCTATCCCTCTCTCTCTCCCTCACTTCCTGGTGTCACTTTGTTTCCTGTGATGCCCTCACAGGTCCCTGTGTGACCCCCCACATACGGGTTTTACTTGTGTTGAGTGTTTTTTTTTTTACTTTATTCTACCTTTTTTTAATTTTATTGCATTTATTTACATGTGTTTAGCACAAATGTACCAATTCAGCGAAATTGATTTGTATTAAATTTGAGATTTAATTAAATCAAATTTTTATTTACTTTTTATTTTATTCCATTTTTATTTTTATTTTTTATTTTGTTTATTTTATTTTCTTTCCCCGTTTAAATTTCCTACCTCTCTTAGGACCCCTTTTTTAATTTTATTTATTTAATTTTTTTTTGTTGTTTTTGTGTTTTTACTTTTACCTTATTTTATTTATTTCACCATCACCATCGTCTTTTTTGGATAGGATTACAGTAGTTCGAGCAACTGTTGTTTCCTTAGCGAGTTATACAGGTTATTAGTAGCATAATCCTTGTTTCCTCTCTACTTCTCCTCACGCCTCAGTGCCAGGCCTAATACGTTGAAGGCAGCTACCATTGCAACACAATGTAGGCTAACATAAAACTAGGAACAATTCCCACTGTTTCTTTTTTTTTTTCTTTTGATGAGGTATTTGGTGTGTTCTTGCTAGTTTAGCTAACAGTCTAACCCTGGGTTTATGAGTCTATTGCAGCATCACTCACAAGTGAAACCTGCTTAGCCATATATCTTAGAAACAAAACTAAAATAGGTAAAAATGTTCTTTTTTTTTTTTGAGTTCATCTTATTACTAGCTGCCTCCCACCAGCTAGTCATACCTTACACGGCCTACACAGCCGTTCCCCTTAGAGATAGTTTAACACCTCTGTACATACCTGCATTTGCCTTGTGTCTCTCTCACTCTGGT
>JADLZN010003786.1:0-125971 GCA_018155175.1 Sinocyclocheilus anophthalmus
CTGCACCAACAAATTAGATTGCAACAGAACAAACACCACCTGCTGGAACAGTCACTGCACCACAAGGAACAGCACCAGTTGTCATCTATCTCAAGTCAGAGCAGCCAAACAACAGAGGCTGGAACAGACAGCAACAAGGGCGTGGCAGAGGAAGATTGAATCAGCAACAAGTTAGTGGCCTACCAGGAGTCTGTTGGGGATGCAATCAGCATGGACACACCAAAATAGATTGTCCCATTAATCCTTGGCAGCAGAACCAACCAATGGCCTCAGGATTCAACTATGGACAACTGCAAGTGCAACCATAAACCCAAGGTCCTGTCAACCCATGGTGTGGACCTGACCAAGGTTACTAGGGCTTCCCAGAGAATCTTACAGGGAGGAATCAGCTTCCAATAATATCGTGTGATGCTGATCAAGAACCAATGCTGCAAGCTAATATTGAAGGAAAACCCATTTCTCTCATGCTCGTCACAGGGGCAACGTACTCATGTTTGAATCAAAGATATGCTTCGCACCTCCCCATGTCTTGAAAATATATAAAGACAGTAGGATTCTCTGGAACAACTCAGCTACTTCCTATGACAGCCCCTGTGAGCATAAGCCTGAAAAACACTGAAATTAGAATACCAATATTAGTCTCAGAACACACACCTGTAAATTTGTTAGGTAGGGATGCCATATGTAAATTGAAAATGCAGATATGGTGTACACCAGAGGGAATTTATATAGATGATAGGGCAGTGAGACAAATGAATGTTTCATCACAACAAGCACAAGAATCATGTGTTAACATGTATTGGTTAGGAGATTTAAAATAAGATGTAGAAAAAACAATTAGTAAATGGAGAAGATATTTAAGGGAACAGCTATGTGAACCAAGCCTACCAAAAACTGAATTTCATTGTACTATGAAGTATGATGAAAGCAAAAATCCAGATTTTGAAAAGAAATGGCTAAAAGACACAAAAGGATTGAAAATCCCCATGATATCACAAAGCATAATAATAGGACCCAAAGGTGTAGCTCTGCAGATAGATAGGGAAAAATTCATAGATGACTGGTTTACAGTACCAAACTCAGTGCTTCATGTTACATTATATGTAAATAAAGACTGTCACTCTAAAGATTTAGGACCAATGATGAAACAAGCAGAAAAAAGCAAGTTGGAAGCCACAGAAAATCCTCTAATTTTCCAACAGCAGACAAAGAATATCTTAAGATTTTGTGTGCTACTCCAATGATAGGTGTCCCCAGAATAGTAATAAACACAAGAGTTGAGCCAAAAGTTAAAGAGCATCAAACAAAGCTAAATGAATTGTTAAAAGACATGGAGAGACAAGTACCATTAGAATTATGGTCTCAACATGACACAGATGTGGGGTTAGTAAAATCAGCCAATCCAATTAAAGTAGTACCAGGAGCTAAAGTACCCAGAAAATTGCAATACCCTTTGAAACCAGAAGCAGTAGAGGGAATAAAAAAGACAAATGAAGGACTAATGAATGCAGGAGTGCTTGTTGAAACTACTAGTTATTGTAACACACCAATATTGCCAGTAACTAAAGCAGATGAATCAAAGTGGCGTCTGGTGCATGATCTGAGATCAGTGAATGAGGTTGTGGAGGATTGGCCAGCTGAAGTTCCAAACCCCCATACGTTGTTAACCAATGTTCCATCTGTTGCTAATTATTATACTGTAATTGATCTTTGTTCAGCTTTTTTCAGTGTTCCCTTAGCCGAGGAGAGCAGACCTTTGTTTGCGTTCACCTAGCAAGGTAAAAAACTCACCTACACAAGAATGCCTCAAGGCTTCAAACACTCACCCCATGTATACAACCAGATTTTAAAAGAATAATTAGAAGAACTTAGGTTAGACAGCACATTGATACAATATGTAGATGATTTGTTAATTTGTTCAACATCTTTGGAACAATGTCATCAAGACTCAATTAAAGTACTCAATAAATTAGCTGAGGGGGGACACAAGGCCTCTAAAGCAAAATTGCAATATTGCTTACCACAAGTTGAATACTTAGTACGTATTATTTCACATGGGATGAAAGCTGTATCGCCCAGTCAATTGGAAGGCATCATTAAAGTTCCCCAACCTCAAACAGTGGGATAAATGTTGACTTTTTTGGGTATGACAGGGTTTGGTGCAGATTGGATTGAGGACTATGCAATTAAGAGCACTAATGAAGCAAGTGGGCTGTCTTATCAGATTATTTTTGTAGCTGTCTTATCTAAATCTTAGGGCACCACTAGTATGGAACACAGAAGCACTAATAGCATTTGAATCATTGAAAAAAGAACTACAGACCGCTCCTGCCTTGACCATGCCCACATATGACAGACCATTTCATTTGTTCATTGCAAACAGAAAAGATGGTTATGCATCTGCAGTTTTGATGCAGGAAACTTGCATCGGAAGGAAAAAACAACCAGTTGCTTATTATAGCACAAAATTAGACAATGTAGCTGAAGGTTACCCACCATGTTACCAACAAGGGTTAGCAGCAGTATACTTTGCATATGAAAAGGCCTCCACAATAACCATGGGGTACCCAGTCATAATCTACACTCACCATAAAGTAGCAGAACTGTTGGAACAAGGGAAGTTTGTCTTGACCCCTTATAGATGTATAGCATACTCAACATTATTAACCTTTCCAGACATTACAATTAAAAGATGCACAACAGTTAACCCAGCGAATTTTATACCATTGCAAGATGAAGGCACACCACATGAATGTGTAGCTGACTCTCTAGCCTTTACTACATTGAGACCAGATCTAGAGTCAACACCAAATCCAGAAGCACATGTTGACTATTTTGTGGAAGGTTCATGTTTTAAAGACCATTTAGGAAATAATGCTGGATTTGCAGTTGTGAAACGAGTTGATGATGATTTTATCCCAGTGGTGGTGCAGCATTGTGAACAACCATGCTCAGCACAACTGGTGGAATTGAAAGCTCTAACTGAAGCCTGTAGGCTGGCCAAAGATTTGAAAGTAAATATCTACACAGATTCTGCATATGCACATGGCGTATGCCATCTTTTTGGAGCAGTTTGGAAGCAAAGAGGCTTTAAGAAAAGTGATGGCACACCTATCCAGCATGGTGACCGGATAATTGATTTAATATCAGCCATGATGCAACCCAAACATTTGGCCATCATCAAATGTCAAGCACATAATAAAGGCAATGATTTTGTAATTAAGGGCAATAATGCGGCAGATCAATATGCTAAGCAAGCTTCTGGCTGTACAACAGCAATAATGGCTCCTTCTGTTTTGATTCAACCTCAACCTCAGTTGGCTGATGTTGCACGAATGCAACAACAAGCTACTCCATATGAAGTCAGTGTGTGGCAGCACAGAGGGGCAAATCGAGATGTAAATGGAGTTTGGCGTTCTCATGAGGGACACATGATAGCTCCCACACCTTTGCTTACCATCCTCATCTCTGACGCGCATGGTTTTGATCACTGCGCGAGGGGAGAAGTGATTAGAAAAATAAAGCGGCAGGGATATTGGTCGCCTTATTTACAAGCTATGGTGGATGGGTATCTGTCAGAGTGTGAAGTGTGTGCCCAGAATAACATTAGAAAAGGAACATCTGCTCCCATTGGCCACATACCAGTCCCAGAAGGTCCATTCAAACATTGTGACAGTGATTGAAGGAGAATTAAATGAAATTAAGCAGACCCAACTAAAAAGACATAGAGTCAAAAGAGCTTATGAAGCAGACCCAGAGGTATACTTAGATGTGATAGGCCAACCAAGGGGAATACCAGAGACAATATAACACGAAGTGAGTCAATCTGGATTTGAGGTCCTATACGTTGTAGGATAACCGCCAAATACGAACTTAGAATGGGATCAATTCTATTTACTATATCAACAGAGATCCCCCCCCCCCCCCCTCATCAATTCTACTGAGGAATGCCCTAGATGCCCTGACAACAATGGGTCCCACACGTAATTACATTGCAGAATAGACAACACTGAATTGGCTCATGGCAGAAAAGGAGATTGTGTTAATGTTTGTTCTGACTGTTGTACTTATCTTCACCACACAATACAGCCCAGGATGGATCATCACCAAGCTATTGAGAACTGAAAAACGAGTATAATGACCAAAAAACGCTGGAGCAACATGCAAAATGGGAAATTGAGTTTAAATTCATTTTTTGGGCTTGGGACAATGGTTAACTTAGAGTGGCACATAGTGCCTTGCTGTTGGTGTGTTTCTTCTTTTGTTTGTTTGTTTATTATCCTTTGCATCAGATCAAGCTGCCATCTGCATCCAAACACGTTGATTCACGTATCGGTAAAGCCAGCTGGAGTTGATATTGGATTGACCAACATGTATACAGTGGGACCTGGACTGGATGAACTGGATGACTTTGAGTAACACCTTCCTGAAATAACAACAGAATAGTAGGGAAGGAGTGCCTTTTGTTTTTCTATTTTGTTTATTTTTGTATTTTCTTTTCTTATAATAGCATATGGGGATAGACTTAGAGGTTGTTATTTTGTTTTGGCATATGCTCCTTCCTGAAGTCATTTTAATCTTTAAAGTCATTGATTTGTGAAATCATTTATCATATGTTTTGAATTCATGCTGTTAAATAAATCAAATGTAAAATTGATTATTTTTGGAAAAGAAAAGGGAATGTTAATGGTTTTAAGCAGGTCATTGTCCGTGTTATGAGGCAATGCAACCAGACAAAGGGGATGATAAAGAAAGATTACTTATTTTCATCATTTAAATTCATTGTCAGTGTATTATTTGTTTGTTCTTAAACACTGGAAAAGTCATCAATGTATGTAAAGAAGAAAGGATCGACGAGCACCTCAGTGCTTAGCAACACGAGTAATTCAACTGGAGGTTTAAAACCCCACCATCTACTCCAACACCAGATAGCGCTGGAGGGCAAGGGAGCTTGCCTGAGAGCTCCTCTGGCAACGAAGTACAGCAGCACCAGACAGCGCTCCAAGCTACTGGCAATGCTTGGAGTTCCTCTGGCTATGAGGGACAGACCAGTGCATCATTTATTACATAATTTTGTTTTAATCAGTTAACTAATCATTCATATACACTACATAATCATGACAACCATGGGCAAGGCTTGGACATTTCATGAGCACATGCATTGACACATATTATAGATTTTTTGACCCCCAAGAATGTATAGAAAGGGAAGTGGATTCTTTTACTCTTCTATGGTCAATAGTGAGGAGAGATGTTTGGATCTGGAAAAACCCCCCCCCTTTCCCCCTCTGGAGGCAGCACATAAGAAACCATTTGTAAAAGTGATGGAGACCTTTATTGTTTGCATGAGATAACGCGGGTTGATTTGGGTGTTGCACTCTAGGCAAAGCTTAACGTGAGCTTGATGAAGCCTCAGAGGGGGATAGGTTGTGTAATTTTTATGAAGTATTACTGTGAAAATTAAATAATTCAATAATATAAGTTAATATCTGAAGTAATGTTAACTCTGGATGTTCATAGAAACAATAATAGTCTTTTTTCATTAGACAGTGACCTATACAAAGTACACCTTTGAATTGAATAATGTAACAACATGTATATGGTCCTTTTCAGAGACAATGCCCTTTCAGTAACAGCCGACGTAAACAGAAATATCTAGTATTACAGGACAGTTGGATGGATGTTGACGCACACAGCGCGTTGACCAACATACCGACCACTGGAGTTCAAAAACAAAAGCAGTAAGATAATTTGACACATATTCTAGTAACCACACGACCAACCAATTAGAAAAACAGTCCAAAGAGTTTAGAAACACTGTAGCAATCTGTATCTCTATAACCAATAAAATACCCGTACAAGAAAAACTGAAAATGACCAATTGGAGAGCACAAGTGGTATCATAACTTAGCTGACAAACAAAGACTTGTAAGATTTTGGAAATGCTGTGACTGTCGTCCCAGCTTTATTTTTTTGTTAAATAAATTCTTATTTTGCATCTGAACTCTGCTCCTCCCCTTCAAATTGGCCCCGCACCCAAGCAAAATCCACAACAATCTGTCTTGTCTCGTCTGTCTTTCTTTGTGTCTTCTGGTCTCTCTGTGTGTGGTGTGTGTTTGTCCTGTCTGTCTGTCCTGTGTGTTTGTCTGTGTTAGTGTGTGTGTGTGTCTGTCTGTCTGTCCCCTGTGTGTGTGTCGGTGTGTGTGTGTCTGTCTGTCGTGTGTGTGTGTGTGTGTGTGTGTGTGTCTGTGTGTGTGTCTGTCTGTCTTGTGTGTGTGTGTGTGAGTGTCTGTGAGTGTCTGTGAGTGAGAGAGTGCTGTTCTTGTGTTTTGTGTGTTGGGGGTGAGTGTGTGAAGGTGTGTGTGTGTGTGTGTGTGTGAGATGAAGAGTAACAGTAACCTTGCTCTGAAGGGATGTAGCCCTCATCATAGTCTTCCTCCAGCACCAGCTGATCTCCGATGCGCAGCCCCGTGGTCGTCATGGTGACGGCCTTCAATTAATCTCACTCAGTTACTTCAAATTAAAACTTCACAAACACACCACCTCCAGCATATAACACGTACTTACAAATAAAACCCCCTGCGTATTAAACACACATGAATAAATACACATAACGTCGACACGGGTCTGTTTGTGTTTACCTCAGATAAACGGTCGAATCGCTTTTCTCTGAGAATCATGAACATGTAAACGCAGATATCGATCATACCCGAAGCACTGCTGATATCCAGTGAAAACACAAGCCTGAACGAGTACATTTAAACAATATAAAAGCAAATCATCCGTAAAGACGAGCGCTGAATACGAAACACGATCACTCTTAATAATAACACCGTTTAATAATGACGGATTTAACGCGATTAGTTTAATCCTCACCTGCTCTCTGATCCCGCGCCTTCAGTTCTGCCGTGAACTTAAAAGCATTGTGTGCTTGTACAGCTTTACTTCAGAGGATTTATTTTCAGTTTCAGAGGATTTTCTGAATTTAAAACGGAAAGTTTAACCGGAAGCGCCGCGTCTCCATCACAGCAACCGACCGGAACATGGCGGCCGCGGCAGCCGCGCTTCAGAATAAAAGTCCCGCATCAACGCACGCGGTTACACACGATAGAAATATAATTATATAAATAATATAATAATATAAATATACGACTGACCTAAGGAAGGTATCTGGAAATGTCTAGGGAAGTAGTATGAACTTTAGTGTTTTTTTATTTTTTACAATACAATAAAATAACATTTAGGAACTTCTTTTTATAGCATTGGTAGCTCCTGGTTTAAACGAAATGACAAAAACAACACCAGAGCGTCTTAAAAGATCCAACATAGTTTATTAATATGTGCTTTTGTTACACCGTACACAGCAATAAAAGTATTCACACTTGGCTTTAATATACGAGAAACACGTGAAAAAATGCTAAGCATATTAGGCAAGCCTTATATAGAAAATAAATATCAGTGTAAAAAAATAATAATAATAAAAAACCCCAAGGCAAGCTGCTTTAAGAACAGAAGTTCATGAAATCACAGTAAACCAAACACTCTCACTGTGCTTCACATCAATCCAGACTTGACCAGCAAGGCACACACACAAAAGATCCCAACTGAGACAGCAGGTTAATGTTATAAACACACTAACAGGTGTTTAATCACACTGCAGGCTGTCTGGTCTCCAAACACATGACGTTTGGCCCCTTTCAGTTAAAGGGGTCATATGATGCGATTAAAGACATTATTTTGTGTATTGGTGTAATGAAATGTGTTTATGCGGTTTAAGGTTAAAAAAAACACCTTATTTTCCACATACTGTACATTTATTGTTTCACCTCTATGCCCCGCCTTTCTGAAACGTGGTAGATTTTTTACAAATCTCATCGGTCTGAAAAAGCGAGGTGTCTGTGATTGGCCAGCTATCCAATGCATTGCGATTGGCCGAATACCTCAAGCGTGTGAAGGAAATGTTACGCCCCTCACATACTGTTGATGCCATGTCCGGCTGGAGCGACGAGACAAACACATTAAAACCCATTATAAACAGGCATCGATCGGACCAAACGAATAGTCTTAGCTTTCATAACGAAGACACAGCGTATTCACGAAAGGCGGCGGCGGGAAACAAACTACAGCGAGAATAAAAGTTACGCCTTCTTTCTTGCGTGAACATGTGGCGGCGTTACGCAAATCCTTCCCAAAGTAGTGAGGTAGGCAGGAGGAGCGCCGGAGTGTGGTTACAGATCTTCTTTATGCACCAAGAGCTTGTAACACTCCAAAGAGAAAGGAAACGTTGGAATCGCATCATATGACCCCTTTAAGATTCAATGCTGCATTTTCTGGAACGTCTTTGACATTTTCATAGAGTTTTACAAGCGTTTCTAACATTCTCGTCTCAGTTGTTTTCAAAGGGGTTCAGTAGTTTAGAAAGTTCAGATATTTGGTTTCTAAATAAAATAAACCACTAAAACATGCCTCGGGTGGAGTCACAATGCGATACAGTGAAAAACAAAAGCAATGCAATGGAATGAATGAAAGAGTGATACCAATACATCTCTGACGTCCAGACGGAAAACCAGCCCTCAGCGTTCAGAGAATCCTGTCTTTCCCAAATCAAATCACACACAGCTCTCACATTACACTAAACGAGATGCGTCAATGAGAATGAGATCTTCAGCCAAGATACGCTGGGCTAAAACTGTGGATTTGGTCTGTTCTACTCGTCTACAGGCTCAAGATTTGGTGCAATGATCCGCTCTTGAATGAAGCATTATGTGGCAGAAGCATATCTGTCTCTGACGAGTGTGCTGTGATTAAACGAGCAGACATGCATGCTGAGCGTGAATCCAGAGTATACTGGGAGTATATCTTGGGAGTGAAGAGGAGTGCAGGGTCGATGGAGAAGATACTGAGACGCTCCGTTAGCAGCAGTTCTCCAGTGTACAGAAGAAACCCAACCTGCTGCATTAAAGAACAATAACTATAGCGATAACTATAACAGTAACGACACAGAGGAGTTTGTGGAGTTCTTTTTCAGCTGATGAATGATAAAAACATTTACAGCCAATCAGAATCCACTGACTTTAAAGAGCTTGAGAATTTAAAGCAGCAGACGGCACGCGCTTAGAATAAATGGAACATTAACGTGTGGACACTAACGTAGTTAGCGTTATAGCTATCGCTGTCGTTATATTTAACAATAGTCATGGTTATAGTCATCACTATACTTAACATAATATTTATCGTTATGCTCAACATTTAGTCAATAATTATTGCAACAGTCAGCGTTATAGTCATCGGTATAATTGTCATTATAGTCAATGTTACAGTCATCGTTATATTGTTACAATCACTGTTACCGTCATCGTTATATTGTTACAATCACTGTTACAGTCATCGTTATATTGTTACAATCACTGTTACAGTCATCGTTATATTGTTACAATCACTGTTACAGTCATCGTTATATTGTTACAATCACTGTTACAGTCATCGTTATATTGTTACAATCACTGTTACAGTCATCGTTATATTGTTACAATCACTGTTACAGTCATCGTTATATTGTTACAATCACTGTTACAGTCATCGTTATATTGTTACAATCACTGTTACAGTCATCGTTATTTTACAGTCAACATTACAATCAATGTTACAGTCGATGTTTTAATGTTACAGTTAACGTTATATTGTTTTAGTCAATTTTATAGTCAACATTATTTATTTATTAAAGATTTAACGCCATATCAGCAGCAATGGCTATATTCATGGCAAAATCAACAGATTTATAATAATGACAATATCCTTTCAATTCATTGTTTACAATAATGTAACAATTTTATCTTAAAAACGTCCAACATACAAAACAATATATACCATATACTTAATATAACAATTATGGCAACAGCAACAAAAAAATAGAATTTTTCAATTTAATGTGCAAAAAAAATTGAGAATTTGTTTTTTAAATGTCCATTATTAAATTGTTTGAATAAAATGTTGCCTAATATCATATAAAAATGGACATTCAACAGTCAATGCTATATCGTTATAGTCAACGCTAGAGTCCGTATATTGTTAACATTAGAGACGTTAGTCATTGTTATAGTCATCATCGTTATAGTTATCGTTCTTGTTGTGAACGGGCCGTAACTCCCAAATGCAACACTCGTCTTGATAAAAATGATATTCTAAAATAAGAAAGGCTTGCCGATTCAGTGTTACTCAGTTAATGACTCCCTGTGACGAGCTAACAGCGTTTAAACCTCAAGATGAGGAGCGTCAGAAAGGCACTCACGTCTTCATATCAGGCGTCGTGGCACTTCCGGTCTAGTGCTGTCAAACGATTAATCACATTCAAAATAAAAGCTTTTTGTTTACATAATATATGCATGGGTAGGGTTCGGTATATTATTACACAAAATATTGCAGTATATACATGTATATTCTATATATATATAATAACATAACTTATTTTCTTAATATATAGATGCATATTTTTTTATATATATACACCTAACGTACACAGCACACACACATACAGTCAAACCGAAATGTATTCAGACGCCTTTAACATTTCTCACATGATATCAGTTTATTGGCTATATTTTAGAAAATGGTACTAAAATATGAGAAGAACAAATTCATCTGATAATCACTTTGAGGAAAGGTATGTAAGCAAGTCTGTGAATAGCTGTCGCTGTTTAAAGGGGGGGGAAGAACACAATTAGATAAACCCAATTAATTACAAGCAGTGCTTCATGCTGTTCAGTCTGTGGTGTAAAAAGATCACATTAGCAATTAAAGAATAACACTTTTTAAGAATTTTTGGGTGTAATATGTCACAGTTGACTTTATTTAGCTATCTTCGCTTACATAAATGAACTATAGTGTCCTGCACCCACTAGTAAAAAAATATCAACAATGATATATCTGCTGTCTGAATAATTATTGGCTTGACTGTATGTTATGTAAACAAAAACTTTGCATGCGATTAATCGTCTGACAGCACTACTCCGGTCTCGTTCCCGGTCACTCCCACCAGGTGTCCAGTCTGCGAATGCGCACTCGCTGCTTGTAGTGGTACTCCTTCAGGTGCTCCTTCAGAGCGTTGGGCAGTGGCAGAGCGTTGATGCCGTCGTACGTGGTTCTGCTGCTGATGACGGCGCGGCAGATGCGCTGCAGGCTGAAGGGCTGCGAGCGGTGGATGGGGTTAGACAGCAGCGGCTCGAAGAACATGCAGGAGTTGGGGTCCTTGTAGTGCTCCAGCAGGCCGGTGACGGTGGGAGCGTGGAACACGCTGGGGTCGTGCACGTCGAAGCTGAAGTTATGATTCCACTGCTCGATGCGCGCATGCAGCGAGCGGCCGTACCGCCGGAAGCTGACGGAGAAGAGGTAGTCTTCCTGCGCAGAGTCGCGCAATAGAAACGTGCCTTCGGGTTTGCCTTCCAGCAGCGTTTCGGCTTGGTATCGGTCCATGACGCCCCAGTAGCAAGGCAGGTTTGTGATCCGAAGCAGATCGGGGACTAGGCAGTGGATGTAATCGATTTGCGTGTGAATGCGATGGAGTCCGTCTTGTGATTTAGGACTGTCCGGCGGAACTAGAGTCGGAGATGCGGCGCACAAATCAAAATCTGATGACGACGATGCAACGACTTCATCGAGCGTGTCCAAACATCTCTGCAGGAGCAGCGCTGCGCGCTCGTCTCCGGCTAACTCGTTCATCCCGGGAGCCAGTTTGGGTCCGAGTTTGTAAAGCGGGTTGATTTGCGCCGTCACTTCGAAGGTGTGGATCTGAGCGTTGGGCGGAGGTTCGACTCCCTGCTCGATGCTTATCCGTCGTCTCTCTCGTAAACGGTCGTCCTCGTCCTCCACAGCAAGCGTGGATCCGGAGTTGAGGACCGGAGCTTGAGAAATGGGAGCCGTGTGCTGCTTGATGAGGTACCACTTCTGCGCCAGGTCCGAGCCGGCGGGGAACGGACAGCTGTCCAGCATGAGCTCGCTGAGGTGGATCTTGCGCCTGGAGGACGGCGAGGGGCACAGGACTTGGCTGTGGGTCTTGATGGGGAAACACTGGCCTACTGCGTCTTGGATCTTCTGGCGGAGCGTTCTGCTGCTTCCGGACGCCTTGCTCTCCGTGTCCTCAGCGGAAACCCGTTCGGAGAGCAGGGATTCGCAGGAATTGTTCAGAAGATCTCCGTACTCGAAGCCGTCGCTCACGGGCCGCTCCGAGGTCAGATTGTGCGAAGGGTGGCTTTTCTTCTTCCCCCTCGCGCCCTTCTGCCTCGCTCCGTCTCGTCTCTCCTCGGAGCGGCTCTGACGCACTTTGGGCCGGGCTCCGCGCTCCCTCTCCTTCCCACGATCCCCTGCTTCCTCAGGCAGAGACATGACTGCTGCGGTGCGGATTGTGTTCGTTCAAGACAAACGCCGTCAGACCAGAGTCACTGCACATTCGCTGAACATGATAAATTAGCATTCGAGTCCATGCAGATCACGCTTTCGATCTGTGGAGACGACAGAAAACCAGAGCAAGATAAACCATTTGCCATCTGAGACATAACGAGCAAACAGCATTCATTAATCACACACATGCTGACTCGTATGTATTCAAACACATCAAAACTGTTGACAATCTTTCATGTGCAATTCTGAGTGTAAAAATCACTGTGATTGTAAGAGTAAAAGACTGTAAAAATGCTATAATAAAAAACTGTTAAATGGTTAACGGTAAGTTGCCCTACTATATACGGTGAAAAACTGTAGTGGACATGTAATTTTACAGTAGCATACCGTTTTTGGAAGTTAAACAGAATGTATAACTTACAGCGAATAACCGTAAACGTGCGTTACATTTCACATTTGATGTGTTTTCATTGAAACAACTCATTAGTTTTTTCTCATTAGTTGTGTACATTAGGCTGGCATGTTACATCTAATGTTGTTAAATTAATATTTATTGCGTGTAGGTTCATCATGTGACTCATCACCACCTGCTTTTGGTGGGTGTCAGTGTATTAAAGGTACAAAGCAGATTTCAGTACTTGCATAGATTGGTATATTAACATTGTATCAGTTGATGAAATTACAGCGTTTACATGTAAATTTAAGTTAAAACCAAATGTTGCGAACACATTTTTTACGGGAAAATTCTGAAGTGATCACCTTTGTATAACTCAATATTTTAACTAATTGCAAAAGCTGAATAATCAATCAAAGCCTACTGATTAATTAGTAAAATAATCCACGATTAGTCGTTCTAATAATCATTAGATTAATTGATTATCAAAATAATTGTTTGTTGCAGGCTTGCAGCCCTAGTTACTGTTAACTAAAGCTATTAAACGTTATTTTTGTTTAATTAAAATAAAATGTAAATATTAGCTAGATGAAAACTAACTGAAAGTTTAAGTTAAAGTAATTCAATTAAAATAATTTTAAAAATAAAATTAAAAATGACAAACGAGCATCAAATGACTAAAACTAAAACAGTAGCATAAAAGTGTTAAAAGGCTAATAAAAAAGGACAAAAGCTCAAAAAAATTATGAATTCCAAAATATGAATGAATACTATAATATAGAAATAAAACTAAATTACCATTAGCTGATCAAACACTCACAGCACCACACACACATGAGTATTATAGGTATACTGATGAATTGCTTTTGTTCCTCTTTTGTAAGTCACTTTGAATAAAAGTGTCTGGCAAAAGAATTAATGTAAAAATAAATCAGACAATTCGTCAACATCAAATAATAAGCCTTCACTAGCAGGCTTAGAGAAAGCGGTGTTACTGCAGTACAGTGTTTACACTCTCTTAGGAACACCTCAGTGCTGCTGCAGACACAGAGGGACCCACGAACCTTACCGCGGCGGCAAACGAGGCTTGGATTAATGATCGGTGACGGACTAAACCACTTTAATAAGTGAACTTTCATCGATAAAGTCGCTTTAGCGCGAGCTAACTCGCTCAGCCCTGCCGACACCGTAGCGGTGACTTCACTTCCGCTTCCGCCAAACTTCCGGAATTACTCCAGAGGATTATATGTTTAGAACCGTTATGTCAAAGGATAGGGTTTAATGTTTGGCTGGTATTAAATAATAAACATCTCTCTTTTAAACTGTTTTATTTTTTACTTCTGTGAGGTTTCACCGCTGAGTTAAATTATTGTTGAGTTTGTTAGTTTCAGATGACTTTGCGAACACCGTTATTTTGATATTTAAATTAAATTCAGATTTGAAATAATTCTTCGTACGCTGCTTTGGCTCCGTGCGCCTTCATGAGGACTTTTATCCTGAAATACGAGCGCGCGTGACCGGAAGTGGCGCTTCAGCTGGTCAGATTAACTGTAAACGGTTCCTTCAGCATTTCGCTGTTAAAATTGGGAGGTGTTAGGGGAGTTGAATTAATGGTCAGAGATCAGAAGGGACGGCAGCCATGTCGCATCATTACTTGATTTATCATCCATAAAAGGTGAAGGCACACAGATAAAATAATGAAACAGGTTGATTACAAAAACAATAAAACATAGATGAAAGAGATACATTAAAGAAGATAGAAAGACACGAATAGAGAACTGCTGGCAAAATGAAGTAAGATATGATGCATGTTTAGTGTCTGATGATGATGTGACGATGCTGAAGATGATTGTAGGGTCTGATGTAGGATGACGATGATAAGATATATGATGAAATGTTTAGTCTGATATATGATAAGATGAATATGGAGGATGAGTTAGGTCATGAGATAATGAGATATGGTTTTTAGGTTCTGATGATGATGATGAGAAGATGATATGATGAAGAATGGTTGTTGGGGTCTGAATATATGATGAGATGAGAATATGATGAGATGATTTTAGGGGGGGGTTTCGATGTGATGATGATGATGATGATGATGTTTAGGGTCTGATGATGATGAAGATGATGGTGTTTAGGGTCTGATGATGATGATGGTGTGGTGTTCAGTGATGATGATGATGATGAAGATGATGATGATGGGTGATTTCATGTATGATATGAATATTATGATGCTATGATATGATGGCTGTAGGTGTCAGGATGGTGTGATGATGATGATGAAGATGTTGTTGTCAGGATGGTGTGATGATGATGATGATGAAGATGATGATATCTCCTCACAGCTGCATTCAAGCAGGCTCGGCTCAAACCTACATTAAACACTTCTCTTATAGATAGCTACAGACCTGTCTGTCTCCTTCCATTCATAGCGAAAACCCTCGAAAGAGTTGTTCTTAACCAGATATCATTGTTTCTTTCACAGAACAACAAACTGGATCCTAACCAGTCAGGTTTCAGGAGTGGCCATTCAACTGAGACTGCGCTACTGTCAGTCACAGAAGCCTTGCGGATTGCAAAAGCTGATTCCAAATCATCAGTTCTTATTCTGCTGGATCTATCTGCCGCTTTTGAAACTGTGAATCCTCAAATCCTCCTGTCCGCCCTTTCATCACTGGGCATCACAGGGATTCCAATTCGCTGGTTTGAATCCTATCTCACTTGTAGGTCTTTCAGGTGGCCTGAGGAGGGGGAGGTATCCAAAGCACATCAGCTGGTCACTGGGGTTCCTCAGGGATCAGTTCTTGGACCCCTCCTCTTCTCCATGTACACAACATCACTGGGTCCCATCATACAGGCACATGGCTTCTCCTACCATTGCTATGCTGATGACACACAGCTCTATCTTTCATTTCAACCAGATGATCCAACGGTAGCTGCACGGATCTCAGGCTGCCTGGCAGTCATCTCGGCATGGATGAAAGAATATCGCTTACAGCTCAACCTGGCAAAGACTGTGCTTCTTGTCTTCCCTGCCACTCCAACTCTACAGTATGATTTCTCCATCCAGCTAGGTTTTTCTACAATTACCCCATCAACTTTGGTCAGAAATCTTGGTGTAATCTTTGATGACCAGTTGACCTTCAAAAACCACATTGCAAAGACTGCCCGATTTTGCAGGTTTGCATTGCACAACATCAGATTGATCAGGCCCTTTCTAACGGAGCATGCTGCACAACTTCTTGTCCAGGCCCTTGTCATCTCTAGGCTGGACGACTGCAATGCTCTTCTGGCTGGACTTCCATCAAGCAC
This sequence comes from Sinocyclocheilus anophthalmus, assembly GCA_018155175.1. NCBI lineage: Eukaryota > Metazoa > Chordata > Actinopteri > Cypriniformes > Cyprinidae > Sinocyclocheilus > Sinocyclocheilus anophthalmus. The sequence continues at coordinate 16,100 of JADLZN010003786.1, forward strand.
AATCAAACCTCTATAAATGATTCAGAATGCAGCGGCACGAATGGTCTTCAATGAGCCCAAAAGAGCCTATGTTACACCTCTTTTTATCTCCTTGCACTGGCTGCCGGTTGCAGCTCGCATCAAGTTCAAGACATTGATTCTTGCATATAGAACAGCCACAGGCTCAGCATCCGCCTACTTCCACTCACTACTACGATTTTACATCCCCTCCAGAAGTCTGAGATCCGCTAGTGAGTGACGCCTCGTGGTACCATCACAGAGAGGCTCAAACTCACTTTCCAGAACATTCTCGTTCACCAATCCTGGCTGGTGGAACGATCTTCCCAACCCTATCCGGAATGCTGAATCCCTGACTTTATTTCTCTTTCCTTAAGCTCTCTTTCTAGCTTGTACTTATTTGAGCAAATGCCTGAAACTTGGTATTAAGAGCACTTCCTGTGTCTGTTTGCCTTTTTAAGATGAATCGCTTGATGTATTCCCCAACTGTAAGTCGCTTATGATGATGATGATGATGATGATGCTGATGTTCTGTAGGTGTCAGGATGGTGTGTGAGCTGCTGCTGTCCTCGCTCTGGTTCCTGTTCCTCATCTTCTGGCTGGAGAGCATCAGTGTTTGGCTCTTTCTGTGTCTGTACTATCAGGACGGGGTTTTCTATCACTGGGCTTCAGGGTGAGTCCAGCTCGTGTAAACATGATTCTCCAGCCTGCCGCTGAAGAAGCAGATCTTCTGTGAGCCGAGCGTTCACTAGATCTCTCACTAGTTTTCTCTCAAACTGCACAGATAAACGCTCGAGAACGTAACTCTTGCAGGTCAACAAATTGAGACATATTTACTATTAAAAATACTTAATATAGCTAATTATGAAATAATCATTTTATGTTTATTTTATAGTGCAGTTGTATTATTGTAGTACTTCACAATATACAGCATTCTTGGTTGGAGTAGGGTGTCTTTATTACATTATGTTAATTAACAGACCACTTACGTAAGGCTTGGTTAGTTGCATGTAATTATGCATATTTTACTGTTAATTTACTACAGTAAGTGCATGTAACGTGTAACTAGGACACTGTAACAAAGTGTTAGCAGATGTTCTTATGGTGGAAGCTTCAAGGTCTGTGAGATCTTATTTGTGATGGTGTGACTCTGTAAGTAACGCTTGTTGTTTTGTCTGCAGTGAGCTTGCAGGTGATCCGGATCAGCTCCTCTATGTGTTGAGCAGGTCAGCTTTATTTCTGCTTTGGTGTCTCGAGTTGAAAACGGCTGCTATCTCTCCTTCGTCTCGTCACACAAACAAACACTGCTAAATCTCGTGTTCATCTTCTCCCTCAGAATCGATCTGTCTGCGCACATGCAGACATGAGGAGGTGATGTCATCACGCCAGGGTCAGAGGTCAGCGGGTCGTCGTGACCTCCAGAGACTGCAGACCGACAGAGCGGCGAGATTCAGCGCACAAGCAGCAGGAACTCACATGAAACCTCTTTAGAACTGTTACCTGCGTGAACACGGACGGCGTTTAACCAGTCCATGTTTATAAACTAGCTGGAATTTCATTTGAGAAAATATTAACAGCTCCAGATTAACTTTGACCGAATTATCGTGTGTTCTATTTTTATACCAATTTCTCTCTTTTTTTTACCTAATAATAAAAATAAAGCAGCTTTAAACAGTTTCTCTGAGGTTTCGTTTCTACACTAAACAGAAACCAGAAAAATCTGCTTCGATGGAAATAAAAATAACGCTTTATATTTCATACAACCTGAAGAACCTTCACAAACAACCACAGATCAATCAAACCCTTCTATTTTCACATTATATTAGTGCTGCTACTGTGTATATTAGTTGTCTATATAAACACACACACACACACCACATAATATATGTATATATGAAGAGTTGGATGGTGGATTAATACTGATGTGTGTGCATTTATATAAATATACACAGCACACACACCAATTATGTAAACAAACTTTTATATTGGATGTGATTAATTTTTGATCAAGCATTATAGTAAGGTTACTTGTGTTCACATTAGTTAATGCATAACAAAACAACATTTTTACAGCATTTGGAAATCTGGGGGGTATTGCACAAAAGCAAGATAAGGGATTAAGCTGGGATTTTCCAGTTATCCTGGTTGAATTTAGCCCTGACTCAGTTGCATGAAAGCAGGCTAAATTAAGCTAAATTATGTTGCTATGGAGATTTATTCTTTGCAGCTAGCCTGCTCCAGAGCAGGCTAACAACCAGGCTAAGATTAATCCTAGTGATTTATCTGTTAGTTCCGCTGTCAATCCTACTAGAAATTAATCTGTTTTACAGTCACTCCATGGTCTTCTGTAAATATGTTGCATCATTTTAATTATTCTGCATTAAAATACTAGATATAGTCATTCATCGAAGTATGCCTATTTTAGTGTTATGAAGACTGTTCATATTGCTGTCAGAGGTTTGATGAATACATATATTATTGCAGTTGTTGAGAATCTAAGAAATGGCTGATGAAAATGCAAAGGTGGTTTCATTTAAGTCCATGACGAGGTCAATATGTAGTATATATAGGCTTAAGTCCGATTCAGGTGTTTCCTCTTAGCGATGGCGTGCCCTTTGTTGGATGATGTACTAGACGAGGAAGTGTTAATACTCAAGACGAGCATTCAGGCATGAAAGAGTCTTGACAGGTCAGACCCGTTGGCCGTTGCAGACGAATATTTGACTGAGAGGTACAGATTCTCAGGTGATGGCATCCGATATCTGTGTAGGCTGCTGGGTCCAAAGATACAACACAGAACAGTGCGAAGCCACGCTCTCACTGTCCCACAGATGGTCTGTGTGGCGCTGCGATTCTTAGCAAGTGGCATGTTCCTTTATTCTGTTGGAGATGCTGAAAACCTCAATAAAGGCACTATTTGCCGCACGATAAGAAATGTTAGTCTAGCACTGAAATCACTTGCGCACATATTCATCACCTTCCCTGGCCACAGAAGTTTCCACCACATCAAGGAGGAGTTCTACAAGATTGCAGGTAACACTAATTACAGATTACAACAAAAAAGTGTTACATTAGCACAGTCACAGTAGGAAACTCATTTTTTTATAGCTTTCCCTGATGTCATTGGTGCAGTGGATTGCACCCATATCCATATCAAACACCCCTCAGGGGCGCATGAGGGAGATTGTTAACAGGAAATCTTTCCACAGTATCAATGTTCAGGTAAGAATGATTTATGGTTACTGTCAGCTACATAAATTATTTATGTGCATTAAATGACCTTAATAGGTCACATGTTATTGTTACAGATGATCTGTGATGCTGACTGCCTTATCACAAATTTAGAGGCAAAGTGGCCTGGCTCGGTCCATGACTCCAGAGTCTTTCGGGCCAGTAGAATTTACCAGAGACTCTCACTAGGTAAGCCACCCCAATTTTTTAAAGCACCCTGGACATCATGTGTGTGTCAGGGGGATACTGTTTGTACGGGGGTGCTGCTGGGAGGGGGGGTGTGTGAAGAATTAATTTTGTATTCCCAGGGTGAGTTCTCTGGTCGTGCTGTAGGATGACAAAGGCTATTCCTGTAGACGTTCCTAGTTTACTCGGGCCTGCGCGTGGGTCTTACCGGGGTCCAAACTCCAGCACAGCAGGCTTACAACCATGCCCATGCCAGAACGAGGGCTCAAATCGAAATGACCTTCGGCCTCCTGAAATCACGATTTCAGTGCCTGCACCACCTGAGGGTCTCCCCAGACAGGGCCTGCGACGTGACTGTTGCCTGCACAGTGCTGCACAATATCTCTGCCAGCTCTATCGGTCTCTTAAGATGCATTGTGTAGAGACGTCTGACAGTTTGTGAATTCTGTAAAACACCTATCAATTAGCACAGCGGGATTTGTGCATAATGTAGGTTTACTTTAGGCAATACTCACTATGTTACTAGGCTGCTTATCAGGCTGCACAGTGTCTGGATCCTGTTAAAAATATATGTTCTATTAGAATCACATTGCTGACTACTTATCCATTATGGACTAAAAATTTACACAAAATTGACATGACACCTCAAGCCTTCTGGAGTCCAGCGACACCGTCTCATCATCGGCAGAAGTGCACTCCACTGCTGCAGATGTGCCTTCCCTCTGCCATATTCAATAGAACTTGTATTGATAGTTTTGACAGGATGTGCCAAGCCTATGATTTTAATAAAGAGTACTCACTGGTGGATCATAGTCTGGTGGCTCCAGAAGTGTATGTGTGTTACCAGACACTGCAAGGGAAGGCAAATTCAGACAGTCCACATAAAAAAAATCTAAATATTTGATTGCAGTAGAATGGCAATAATGTACTTTGTATGAAGAGGCCAGTTTCTCTTGCTGGGCCGGAGTCAGTGGCTGTCCCTCCCTGGATCTCTTCCATCACTGGCTTCCCTTTATTCAACTCCAGCTCCTCTGCTGTGGTGAAGTCTTGGGTTGGAGGGCCACCCACCGTGCCAGATACATGAGCCTTTTTTTTTATGCTGAAATCAATACAGACAATAAAATATGTCAGCAGACACTATTCACCTAATTTGTAAAAAAAAAAAAATTCACCCATCAAGTCACTTACCAGCCTGCAAAATGTTCTTGTACTTAATCTTGACTTGCTGCCAGGTCCTTTTTTGGACAGACATGCTTGTTCTTTTGGATGGATGGATGGATGGATGCGCATAGTGGATAAGTGTTTGCAATTAATCATACATGTGTTTGCATGAGTAACATGCATGTCCACTGGTCACATTTAAGGCAAAGTGTACAACTGTTAATTTATGGAAATGACAAATAACTGCTTGAATTGTAATTATGATGGCTTCAGTGGAGCACTGGTTATTTGGACTACTTACTCATTCAATCGGTCCGCTATTGTCTGCCAGGCGTTTTCTCTTTGTTTTATTATAGCAGCTGTATTTCCCTTTTTACATATTATATGTTTCACCTCTTCATATGTTTCCATTAGAAGCTGTTGCTCAGTTGGCGAGAAGCATTTTTGCATCATTGATTCTGTGATCGAGCCCGTGGTCTGTTTAAGAATGCCGTGAACGTGCACTTATCCCAACTATATACACCTGGCTTGACATAGCTGCACATTCTCATCCTGGCTCAGCAAACGTGCAACGGATTAAGCCAGGATGCGCTGATTAAACTAGGTCAAGCCGCGCCTTTTCTGTTATCCTGGTTTTCTTAATTCTACTTTTGAGCAGTGCCCCTCGGGTTTGTTGCTAAATCACGTGTGTTCATCTATTTGTTTACCATTTTCTTCTCTACTTCATGAAAGCAAGGTACTGACGCATCAGTGTGTTACACAGCTAAAATAAACACCTCTGTTCATGTAACTGCACTACACGAATAAACACTGATGTACATCATTATAGAAGTTTATAAATGCATGAATATATATATAAAGAGTGTGTAATTTGTCTGTGTGAGTTTGATTCAGGCGCTGATCGGGGCAGCCGCGGCGGTGGGGTCCTTCAGCAGAAGTCGCACACTGTCGATAAACTGATTTAAACTGTTAATGTGTGTGTTTCGCCGTTGTTTATCGATCATTTGCGTGGAGACGCGTGTTTAGATGGCTCCTACAATACAGACGCAGCGCGAGGACGGACACCGGTGAGAGAGATCACGATAAAACACACGAATATTGTATATTATATATATTATATATAATATCGCACACGCACCTCCACTTACAGAACTCTGCATCGCGCTGATTACTCTGTTGTGTTTGATTAGAGACGTTAGAAGTGAACTGGTCGTGTCTCATTAGTGTCTCAGCATCCCTCAGTAGTGTGTAACCTGTGTTTTGTGTTCACTACAGGACTTCAGCTCACAGAAGCGTCCCAGAGAGGTACTGATGATGATGAAGAAGATGAAGATTTGATGATGCCTGCAGCAAACGATCATTTTGATCATTGATTAATGTAACGATCATTAGACCGATTCCGATGCTTTCTTAGCTGCTGCTTTCTCACCGCTGTCAGTTTGGTGTTTATTTTGTTATTGAGAGGAAAGCGCAGCAGCATATATTTATATATTGATCTAAAACGTCGCTCTGAAGCGCTGTGTGTGTGTTGCATCCAGGAGAGCTTAATGACAGGCTTGTTACTGCCGGCTCTTGTGAGATCAAACCAGTGCGCCACGACAAAAACATTTGTTATTGTATTGAACATTAGTTTTCTTCAGTACTGTTTAGTGTGTGAATTAGGACGCAGTCAGTGATGTTTGTTTCTCAGCTTCTGACTCAACCAATCGTGTGAGAGTGGGGCGGGGCTGTCTGTTTGATTGACAGACGGACACCTGTTTGGAAACAGTGGTGTGTTTGATCTCGTGTGTGCTGCAGGTCTGGCGTCGTGTGCAGAGTGAAGTATGCGAACAGTCTCCCGGATATCCCCTTCGATCCGAAGTTCATCACGTATCCGTTTGACCAGCACAGGTACGGCTCTGAGGCGTGTCTGCCGCTGGGTGGGGCTCTGTGGGGCTGCTGGGATACGCTGCAGTGACGCGTGCTGTGTGTTGCAGGTTTGTGCAGTATAAAGCCACATCACTGGAGAAACAGCACAAACACGAGCTGCTCACCGAGCCGGATCTGGGCGTCACCATCGACCTCATCAACCCCGACACGTACCGCATCGACCCCAGCAGTGAGTCCGAACACACACCCCACAGTTATTACAGTCAGCCGAAACCAGAAGATGCATATTGTTTGAAATAATATATGCTAAAATGTAGGGATGTAACGATTCACTCAACTCACGATTTATTTTCACAAATTATTATTTAAGACAAATTATGAATTAAATGTGTCCTTTTATTATTGCTCTTTTGTTAGTTTTGATTGCTTCTTCATCTTGTTCCCTCCTTTCTTGTAATCGCTTTGGATAAAAGCGTCTGCTCAATAACAAAATTTAAATATAATTAATGGGTAATATAACAAAACTAAATAGACATTTTAAAACAAACCCCAAATCAAATAAATGACACAGATAAAATAAATCTCTTCATATAAACGAACTAAGGCTTTGTCTGTGCTCTTAACATTTAAAATTAGAGGCAACCACTGCATTTTAATCACAATCCAAACACAGATCAGTGTACACGCACAACATCCAGCAGTTTTTAATTCTAAACTTAGAACGCAAAACAGAATGTCTGCACTATCCGTTTTTGTGAACTATACATAAAAATTATCTGCATAAACAGAACACGGACCGACTGAAGACCAGATGCACTCTTAAAGTGTGTTTCCTTGGTTACCGCGCTGTAACAAGCAGAGCTGCACGTATAAACAGCAATTGATATACAGTGTTTCCTTGGGTTACCACGGCTGTAAACAAAGCAGCGCTGCACTTATGAACAGCAGTGATACAGTGTTTCCTTGGTTACCGCTGTAAACAAAGGCAGGCGCTGCGCTTATGAGACAGCATGATATTGTTGTCTGGTTACCGCTGTAAAAAGCACGCGCTATGAACAGCATGAGACCGTGTTTCCTCCTCCTTGTTAACCTCTGACCGTAACCAAAGCAGCGCTGCGCTTATGAACATCAAATAGCTCAGTGTTTCCTGGGTTCCCGCTGTATAACAAAGCACGCTGCGCTTATGACCAGCAATGATACAGTGTTTCCTTGGTTATCGCTGTAAACAAAGCAGAGCTGCGCTTATGAACAGCAATGAAACAGCGTTTCCTTGGTTACCGCTGTAAAAAAAGCAGAGCCACGCTTTTGAACAGCATGATACACAGTGTTTTCCCTTGTTACCGTCCCTGTACACAAGCAGAGCTGCGCTTATTGAACAGCAAATGATACATGCGTTTCCTTGGTTACCGCTGTAGAACAAGCAGAGCTACTTCGCTGTATAAAAGCACTGACTCAGCGTCTTCCTTGGTACTCGCTGTACAACAAAATCTGCCGCTGTCGCTTATGAACATCAATGATAGTGTTTCCTTCCTTGGTTACCCTGCTGCAAACAAAGCTGCGCTGCGCTTCTGAACGGCATGATCCTGTTTCCATTGGTTACCGCTGAAACAAAGCAGAAGCTGCTGCTTATGAACCGACCACAATATAATGTTTTCTTGTTTACCGCTGTAAACAAAGCAGCGCTGCGCTTATGAACAGCAATGATACAGCGTTTCTTTGGTTACCGCTGTAAACAAAGCAGTGGTGCGCTTATGAACAGCAATGATGCAGCTTTTCCTTGGTTACCACTGTAAACAAAGCAGAGCTGCGCTTATGAACAGCAATGATACAGTGTTTCCTTGGTTACCGCTGTAAACCAAGCCTCGCTGCGCTTATGAACAGCAATGATACAGGGTTTCCTTGGTTACCGCTGTAAACAAAACAGAGCTGCACTTATGAACATCATGATCCAGGTTTATTTTCCCCTTGGTTACCGCTGTAAACAAAGCGAGCTGCGCTTATAAAGCAATGATACCGTGTTGTCCTTTTTTGTTTTTTTTGTGTTTACCGCTGTAAACAAAGCAGCTCTGCTCTTATGAACAGCAATGATACAGCGTTTCCTTGTTTACCGCTGTAAACGAAGCAGAGCTGCTTTAAGAACAGCAATGATACTGTGTTTCTTTGGTTACCGCTGTAAACAAAGCAACGCTGCGCTTATGAACGGCAACGATACAGTGTTTCCTCAGTTACCGCTGTAAACAAAGCAGAGCCGCACTTATGAACAGCAATGATACAGTGTTTTCTTGGTTACCACTGTAAACAAAGCAGAACTGCACTTATGAACAGCAATGATACATTGTTTCCTTGGTTACCGCTGTAAACAAAGCAGCACGGCGCTTATGAACAGCAATGATATAGTGTTTCCTTGGTTACCGCTGTAAACAAGGCAGCGCTGCACTTATGAACCGCAATGATAGTTTTTCCTTGGTTACCGCTGTAAACAAACTGCACTTATGAACTTTAATATGCATGAGGCTAGATGAAAAGAAAAAATACCATCTAACCTTTTCTAAAGACAGTCAGTTCCCCTCAGACATACATTCATATAAACTCCTACACCTAACTGAATCATGATTTGTTTAGCATCTCAACCGATTTTAATCGTCACATATTTGAATCGATTTTAAACCGGCTCGCGGTTAATCGTTACATACCTACTTATTGATGATTTTATTTCATCTAGGTGCCCCTATATCCACGTTGCTCATTTTATAGTTACTTGAGTTCTAAAATAACTAAAGTAAAACTAAATAAAACTATGTAACATTAAAAAAAACAACTGAGTAAAAATTACGACAACACAAAAAAAAAATGTGTGGATTGTTACACCGTCAATTTGTGTAAGTGAACCAAAGTTTTTTATTTTATTTTTGTAAGTCACATCGCATTTCATTCTCATGATTATTAATCCAAACTCCTGGATCCTTTCCTTTATACGTGTAAATCAGTTTTTATGACAGGCGTTTCCCTCTGTATTTTTCCTCATCACAACATCATGAACGCTCTCTCTGTTTAATAATCCGCGAGGTTGCAATACTTCATAACACCTTAGTTGATTATTTTCATCCTGTTTTGTTTGGACCTGATGGGACTCGAAGCAGAAGATCTATGAAAGATCAGACCTAAACTCTGATTCTGAATAAATACCACTGTTGTCTTCTGTGAAGCTCTTTTGAACAGTCCTGTATTGGCGCTAAAGCCTATGAAGTGCCTTCTCTTCACGTGTGTGTTTTCAGTTCTGTTGGATCCTCGATGAAATCTTCGGAGGAGGAAATTCAGCTTCCGGCAGCTCAAAAAGGTGCAGAGAATCATTTCATCACACAAACGCCTTTTCGCCTGTGCCTTTTTACCCCCATCACTGACATCGACGTTGTGTGTGTGTGTGTGTTTGTGTGTGTGGTGTGTGTGTTCAGTTCTCAGCAGCAACGCAAGGTGGTTGCCGTGGGATGATGACAAACGAGTACATCTCCCCACGAGTTCAACAGATACGGCGTCCTCGCAACGAGAAGGTGGAAGTCAAGTGATGCGACGCCTCCCGTCTGTCCGACATCTCCGTTTGACCGCACTGATCATCATGTCGACCCTGTGTGTGTTGTGTGTGTAGGATCGTTGTTCCGTGGAAGCAGCCAGTTCACAGAGGAGGAGACCCCTACAAAGACAGAGACAGCATCATCGCAGACCATCCGAGAAGACACGTTTGAATACGTTCGCAGATAAATCTGTGAGCACACACACGACACACACGTTTTTTGTTTTGGGAAAAGTGGGGACATCCCTAGGTTAATGTTTTTATACGCTGTAGCAAGCGTATAGTCTATTCGCCCTAAACAGCCAACCTACACCTAAACCTACCCCTTTCAGGAAACTTTGTGCATTTTTACTTTATCAATAAAACTCACTCTGTATGATTTATAAGTTTTTGAAAAGTGGGGACATGGGGTAATTTCCTGAAAAGTCACCTTCTCCTTGTAACACCTGTGTCATACCTTTGTCATTTTACAAATTTATGTCTTCATTTGTCACAAAAACACACACACACTCACACTCTCTCTCTCTTCCTTCCTCTTATACCTACACACTCGCTCGGGTCTCCTCCTCCGGTGTTACCCTCTCTTCTTATACACTCACAGCACCCGAACAGCTCTCGATTCCCACATCTTCCCTCTCCTCTTCTCTCTCTCTCTCATCGGTCATTGCTGGGAGTGTTTGGGGTGCGTGTGAGGGTGCTTACTGGGAGAACGATGTTTGGTTTTTTTCAGCCTAATCTCTACGTATATCTGCTTATTTATTTATTTTTTAGTTTTTCTTATCATTTGAAGGTTTATTTTCTTTCAAAAATAACATTTGATTTTTTTTGTGAGTGGTTTGGAATTTTTTAAGGCGGCATTGGGATGGCGTCTACCCCCGCGGGGGTGGCCTCACCTGTGTCGCTCCGCCATGGAGTCAGGTGTGCAGCGGTGCAGGGAGTCACTGTTGAAGAGGTGCTGCTGGCAATCGGAGAAAAAGTTGGATATGAAAACATTACTTCGGCATCCAGGATGAATAAAGCAGTAGTGGTGTTTGTCGAGAAAGAGGATATAGTTAACCGGTTGGTAAGCGACGGAATTGTGGTAAGTGGCGATTTTCTTGTAATTTCACCGCTTGTTACTCCAACGACTAGAGTTACGATATCGAATGTGCCTCCTTTTATTCGGAATGATGAAACTGAGAAGGCTTTAACGCGATATGGTAAATTGGCTAGTGAGATTAAGATTAAGATGATTCCACTGGGGTGCAAAAATGCAGCTCTGAAACATGTTATGTCTTTTCGGCGACAGGTGTTTATGTTCTTAAATGAATCAGAGTTGGACATTTCGTTCAGAGTGTTGCATGAAGGGAAAGCGTATGTTATTTACGCGAACATTGGTAGCATGAAGTGTTTTGAGTGCGGGGACATCGGGCACAAAAGGCACGCATGCCCGCATAAGGCCCAGGTTAGTGAAATGGAAGTTAGGCCTAGTACTTCTGCTACCGGTGAGAGCAGTAAGTCAACTTCTGAGCATGTGCAGCCTCAAGCTCCATCACAGAGAAACACGGATAGTGATGGATTGATGGAAAGTCAGACTGAGGATGTTAATGAAATGGTTGATTCTGGTAGAAATCACTTTGTTTCTGAAGTAGATGGTAATAGTGTAAAGAATGATGATGCAGCTACGGTTAGTGTTGAAAGGGTTTCTAATGATAATTCTGAAATGTCTAATTCTGCTGAAATGTGTACTGATGTCGGGTGTCGATCTGGAAATGAGAGATGATGATACGTTCTCTGAGATATCTGACATTGGATCACAGTGTGGAAGTGTGGAAGATGTATATACGCTGCAAGATATAAATGACTTTTTGGATGTAACCTTCGGTAGAAATATTGAAGTTAAAGATTTTTTTACAGATGTAGATAAATTCATTCATACAGTGAAATTGTTGCAGAGAAATGTTAGCTATGAGGCCTTAAGTAAACAGAAAAGGTTCAGGCTGAAGAAGATGTTAACAAAACTAAGAAAGGACAAAGCAACTGTCTCACAAAACAAATCAAATGTTTAAATCACATGGGGTTAAGATCTTGTTCTGCCTTTCTTTTCTTTTTCTGTCCTCTTTATATTTTTTCCTTTTTATGGAGCTGTTGAGGGTGGGCTCTTTAAATATAAATGGGAGTAGAGATGGAAATACATTGAGTTATTTAGTATTAAAAAGATAAATGTAGCTTTCTTACAAGAAACAGACACTAGTTTAGATAATGAATCTGAATGGAATAGATGGTGCGAGGGAAAAAGTGTTTTAAGTCATGGGACAAATACAAGTTATGGCATAGCCATTTTGTTTTCTAAAGAAATGAATGTAAATATTTTGGTTGTAGAAGAAATCGTAAAAGGAAGAATATTGTTGTTAAAGGTGGAATATGAGGGATCTGAGTTTGTATTGATAAATGTTTATGCATCGAATAATGGACCTGAGCGTGTGAAGTATTTTTTAAAGTTAAGGAATGCTATTCAGAAAATTGATGATAATGTTTGCACTATTATTGGAGGGGATTGGAATTGCACTGTTGATTTTATTATTGATAGAAATGGAGAAGAACCCCATCATGGATCCAGTTGTGTATTGTCAAATATTTTAAAAGAGTTTGAATTAATAGATATTTGGAGAAGAAGAAATATAGGAATTAAACAATATACCTGGCTTAAAGTCTTTAATAGTGTGGTTAGTGGAGCTAGATTAGATAGATTTTATATACGTAAAGAATGGAATAATAAAATTACTGATGTTTCTATTTTACCTGTTGGGTTTTCTGATCATCATTTGCTATTGTTTGGTTTGAATATGAAAAGAACGTCAAAGCCTAATTATTTTTGGCATTTTAATATCAAACTATTGCAGGATGCTTTATTTTGTGAACATTTTAAATTATTTTGGAATAACTGGAAGTTAAGAAAAGATTCTTTTGAAAATTTGTGTATGTGGTGGGAGGTTGGTAAAGCAAATATAAGAATCTTTTGTCAAAATTATAGTTCACATTCAACTTCTGTGGTGAAAACAGCTATACAAAAGCTTCAAAGAGATATACAAGCTTTGGAGAATATGCTTGTGAATAATAACAATGATGGAAATGTTCAAAATGAATGTCTGGAAAAGAAGAAGGAACTTGGCTCATTATTACAAGAACAAGTGAAAGGAGCGTTAATAAGAGCAAGGATTTGTTCCATTAAAGACATGGATGCTCCTTCTTCATATTTCTTTAATCTTGAAAGGAAAAGTGTCCAGCAAAAGCAAATGTATCATCTTCGCCGGCCTGATGGAGTCATAACATCTGACCCAGTGGAAATAAAGAAACTGGCAGTTAGTTTTTATACAGACTTGTATGGTGCCGAGTATTGTGATCCTGAATGTGCTTCTGATTTGCTGAATGATCTACCGAAGTTGACAAATGAACAGAAAAATTCTTTAGATAAACGGATTACGTTTCAAGAGATTACTGAAGCAATGGGACAGCTATCAAATGGCCGTTCTCCGGGAATTGATGGACTACCAGCAGAGTTTTATCAGTCATTCTGGAATGTATTAGGAAATGACTTATATGATGTATTATTAGAGAGTATAAAGAACAAGTTACTTCCTATAAGTTGTCGAAGGGCAGTCCTTTCTTTGCTCCCTAAAAAGGGGGATTTATGCCTGCTGAAGAACTGGAGACCTGTTTCTTTACTGTGTATGGACTATAAAATACTTTCAAAATGTTTAGCAAATAGGCTGAAACATACTTTGGAATCATTGGTTCATGGAGATCAAACATATTGTATCCCTAATAGGTCAATTGTGGACAATCTTTTTTTGTTAAGAGATGTAATTGATTTTAATAAATTTAATAATGTTGACCTGGGTGTGCTTTCATTAGATCAAGAGAAAGCTTTCGATAGGGTAAATCATACATATCTTTTGGAGGTTTTAAGGAATTTTGGGTTTGGAAAAGATTTTATATCATACATTCAACTGCTGTATTCAGAAGTTTTTGTGATTGTGAAGGCTGGTGGAGGGTTGAGTGCACCAGTACCTGTATTAAAAGGAATTAGGCAAGGCTGTCCACTTTCGGGACAATTATATAGCCTTGTTATTGAGCCATTGTTGTGCAGACTAAGAAGGAATCTTAGTGGAATTTATCTTCCTGATGTAAATAATATGTACAGAATATCGATATCAGCTTATGCTGATGATGTTACTGTTTTTATTTCTGATCAAAATGATGTTAATATTTTAGTAGAAGCTATTGGACAATATGAGAAAGCATCATCAGCAAGGGTAAACTGGGGAAAAAAGTGAGGGACTTATTATTGGTCAGTGGAAAAGTGGGCAAAATTACCTCCAAAATTACCAGGTGGATTGTTGTGGGCAAGAGATGGATTAAAAATGCTAGGTGTTTTTTTAGGGAATAAGCAATTTCAGAATAAGAATTGGGAGGGAATGCTGGAAAAGGTGTCTGCCAGATTGCTCAAATGGAAATCGCTGTTACCACTAATGTCATACAGAGGAAGAGTTCTGGTTGTAAATAACTTGGCTGCCTCAACTTTGTGGCATAAACTTATTGTAATGGAGCCACCTGAAGAATTGATTTGTAAAATACAGAAGACATTTGTGGATTTTTTTTGGAGTGGAGAACACTGGATTCGTGCAGCTGCACTCTACCTTCCCCTTTGTGAGGGAGGTCAAGGTCTGGTGGATGTGCGGAGTAGGATCTGCGCTTTCAGAATACAAGCAGCACAGAGATTCCTGTATCATAAAAACTTGGCTTGGGCTCAGACTGCAAAAATGATTCTACAAAAAGCAGGTGGTCTTAAGTTGGATAGACATCTGTTTTTAATGGAACTGGAAAAAATGAACCTGTCCGAGGTTACATCTTTTTATCGGTCAATGTTGCACTCTTGGAGGACTGTTTTTAAAGTGGAAAGAGATGTTGATGAACCCGGGAGATGGATACAGGAGGAACCGTTGTTTTTTAACCCAGTGGTCCAGACAAGACTTTTGTCATCTGCAAGTGTGTGTGCATGTTTACAAAGACATGGTATTGTGAAGCTGGGACAACTTTTAAAAAAAGACCAAATGGAGTCAGTGGGAACTCTGAAAGAAGTAACAGGCTTAAAGTCTTCGCGCTTGGCTGAAAAGCTGGTGGAAGAAATTGTAAATGCATTACCAAGTGGCTATAGGAAAAATATTGGACAAGGATTTCTATCAGACATGAGAAGTGAACTGGACTTTCCAAAAATAAGAGTTGCTGCTGTCGTCCACGAAAAGCAAGAGGATGAACCAGCAGGTTCAATTTTATCTTTTGGAACTCCAAGGTTGGACTCGTTTGAAATCACATCAAAGAAAGCCATATATAATGCTACAGTCAAGGTTTTGCATCAAGATTCGCTTAAAGGACAAAAGATCTCAAAGTGGCCAGATTTGTTGAAGCCAGAACTTCTAGTGAGAGACAGGTGGAGAACCCTGTATAAACCACCAGTAGAGAAGCGGACAGCGGATCTACAATGGAGGATTATTCACGGGGCAATTGCAACAGACAAACATGTGGCGCACCTGAACCCAGCAGTAGGGGTGGGATGTAGGTTTTGTGGAAAGGAAGAGAATTTGGAGCATTTGTTTTTAAAATGTAAAAGATTGGAAGGTCTTTTCGACGTTCTTAATAGATTGTTTCAAGCTTTTGGTGAAGATTTCACAGAACAAGTTTTTATAGGTGGTGTGAAATATAATTTTTTAGAAACAAGGAAGATGTGTCTGTTAAATTATTTACTAGGTACTGCAAAACTGGCAATATGGAAAACCAGGAAAAATCAAGGGTTACAGATTAATAGTACTAATACTGAAGTGATGTTCATGAAATTAGTAGCTGGTAGACTAAAAATAGAATTTGCAAAACTTGTAAATAATGAGATGGTTTTCAATGACATGTGGTGTGTTAATGATGTTTTGTGTATGGTTAATGATGGACATCTGGGTTTGAATTTTTAAATCTTATACTTATTATGTGAGTTGTTAATGTGAAGATTGTTATGAAATGGTTTTCAAATAAAGTTCTGTTAAACCTAGACGCGAACTATGCGCTATGGGCATATACATGCGCAGATACGTGCGACTCTACGCTATCCTAAGAGCAGGAGCAAGAAAGAGAGAACGCTAAGGCATTATCCTCTCACCTACAGTAGAGCTTAGCTTACTCATCGCCTTCCTGCGCCGACCCTTCTCTCTATCTCTCTTCGACTTAGAAATGAGACCTCTCATATCATCTTACAGGGAGCCTATCCCTCGATACCTCGACAGTCGCCGATCCAGCTCATATTCCGCTCCTATGAGCTCCGCTCATCAGCCTCTCTCCTCTATCCTCTCTCCTTCATATACGTATCCTTTCCTATCCTCCTTCTCTCTTCTCTCCTCTCATCTCCCTTCCGTCGCCTCTCTCCCGTTTCTTCTCTAGTACTTCCTTCTGCATTTCTACTCTAATCTCCTCTCTCGACTTCGCCCTTTCCCTCTATCGCATCGCCTCTCTATCCTCTCTCTCTCCTCATTCCTCTCTCCTATCTCCTCTATCCTCCCTTTCTCCTTCTCCCTTATCCATCTCCTGCATCTCCTCTAATATGAATCTAGACGCTCTATGGCGTATACCTCTCCCGCAACTTGCTCCTGTCTCCCGTGACCTTCTCGTCCCATCTCCCCTCTCTTCCTCTCTTCACTCCTATCTCTTCTCTCTCTCACCCTTCTATCCTATCCGCGCCTAATCTCCCCTGTCCTTCTCTCATATCACTCTCCTCGCATACCTCTCTCCTTCCCTCTCTCCTCCTCTCTCTACTCTCCTCTCTCTCCTCCTCTCTCCTCTCTACGCTCTACTAACTGTATAACTAGCCTCCTCTCCTCTCGCCGCGCGCCTCTCCTCCTCTACTCCTCTCCTCCTCTACTACAATCGCCCTCTCTCTCCTGTAGGCTCTCATAGCCTATGCCGATCATCTACTCTCTTCTCCTGATTCATCGAATCTCGCTCTCTCCTGCCTCCTTCTCTCTTCCTACCTATCATATCCTCCATCTAATCGACGCCCTTATTCTTATCTCTTCTCGCGTCTCTCGTCTCACGGTCTCCCTTCTCCCTGCCACACGTCTCACTATCTACACTGCTCACCTTCGACTCTCCTCCTCCTTTTCCTCTCCTCTTCCGACCTCATCCCTACTCCCTCTCACGTCCTATCCTGCCTTCCTCTCATCTCTCCTATCTCCTCTCCTACCACTCACTCACTCCTCCGCTCCTATGCCTTCCTCTCTCGACTCTATAGCCTCTACTCGCCTCGCCTCCATCCTATTCTCTCTTCTCCCTTCTTAGCCCTGCTCCCTCAGCCTTCTCAGTCGACCTTCCTCTAGCCTTCACATTCCTATCATCTCAGCTCCTATCCTCTCCTTCCTCCTTCTCAGTGATCCTATCATCGACTCTGCTCTCGACAATTATCACTCTCATCTCCGTTCCTCCCGTCGCATCTTCTCCCTTCTCCATTACCATTCTCCATTCTCCTTTTGCCCTCTCCTCTATAACGTTAATCAATTCATCTAATCTTCGATCTCCCACATCGCTGGCTCAACAACCCTCGCCTCCTCCCTACTAACTACGTATGACTGCTCCTGTACTCCTCAACGTCAGCTAAGCTCCGTTAGAATTCCTACCGGAAAGCGCCTGATACATATTATACGATCATAGGATCTGCCTAGGCTACAGACATTGCTAGACTTCTCGCTGTCGCCACGGTCTACATTATATAACTGTAGCCCTATGCACTGCTCCCGATTTCGTCACGTTACAGTTAACTGCAATACTCTTACTCTCGCCCGCTACATCTCTCCTCCTCTCCTCTCTCCTCTCTCTCAACCTCTCCTCCGCCTCCCTTCCCTATCCTCTCCTCTCTCTTCCTATCTCTCCTTCCATACTCTTCCTCTCTCTCCTACTCATACCTCTCCGTCCTCTCCCTATCTCCTCTCTTCCTCTCTCTCTCCTCTCTATTCCTCTCTCTTCCTATCTTCTTTCCTCTCCTAAAGGAGCATTTATTTTATTATATTTTGTTTTAAGATCGATTTGATTTGTTTAGATACTTACTGGCATGTCCATTTCAAATTTCAGGGTCACTGTAGTCCTTTCTTTTTTCATTCTATCTATGCCATTCTGGTACGTTTCTATCTTTTCTATAGATATTTCTGGCGTGTCGTGCAATCTTTTGGTCACGTCTTGAAGACATTCGTAGTTTGACTTCCTAAAAAGTGTCATTAGTGTTAAATTAATTTTTATATTATTTAATGTTTTTTAAAAATATATTTTCTGGCATGTCCATTCAACATTGAGGGTCAAGTAGTTTGACTTTAAATGGGAGAGAAAGCCTCTCATATCACTTGTATATCACTGCGGACACTCTGAATAATCAGTTCTGAATAAACTGCCTCCCATTCATTTGATGCATCACCTGTTTCATTCACTACCTAAAGAGCCCTTTATATTTCACAAGATAAATATACAGTGGGTACGGAAAGTATTCACCCCCCCTTAAATTTTTCACTCTTTGTTAAATTGCAGCCATTTGCTAAAATAATTTAAAAAAAATTTTTCCCTCATTAATGTACACACAGAACACCATATTGACAGAAAAACACAGAATTGTTGACATTTTTGCAGATTTATTAAAAAAGAAAAACTGAAATATCACATGGTCCTAAGTATTCAGACCCTTTGCTGTGACACTCACATATTTAACTCAGGTTTTGTCCATTTCTTCTGATCATCCTTGATGGTTCTGCACCTTCATTTGAGTCCAGCGGTGTTTTTTATTATACTGATTGGACTTGATTGGGAAAGCCACACACCTGTGTATATAAGACCTTACAGGTCACAGTGCATGTCAGAGCAAATGAGAATAATGAGGTCAAAGGAACTGCCTGAAGACAGAAGACAGAATTGTGGCAAGGAACAGATCTGGCCAAGGTTACAAAAAAATTCTGCTGCACTTAAGGTTCCTAAAGAGCACAGTGGCCTCCATAATCCTTAAATGGAAGAAGTTTGGACGACCAGAACCCTTCCTAGAGCTGGGTGTCCGGCCAAACTGAGCTATCGGGGGAAGAAGAGCCTTGGTGAGAGAGGTAAGAAGAACCCAAAGATCACTGTGGCTGAGCTTCAGAGATGCAGTCGGGAGATGGGGAAAGTTGTAGAAAGTCAACCATCACTTCACTGCAGCCCTCCACCAGTCGGGGCTTGATGGCAGAGTGGCCCGACGGAAGCCTATCCTCAGTGCAAGACACATGAAAGCCCGCTTGGAGTTTGCTAAAAAAACACCTGAATAAGATTCTCTGGACTGATGAGACCAAGATAGAACTTTTTTGGCCTTAATTCTAAGCGATATGTCTGGAGAAAACCAGGCACTGCTCATCAACTGTCCAATACAGTCCCAACAGTGAAGCATGGTGGGGGCAGCATCATGCTGTGGGGGTGTTTTTCAGCTGCAAGGACAGGACGGACTGGTTGCAATCGCGGGAAAGATGAATGCAGCCAAGTACAGGAATATCCTGGACGAAAACCTTCTCCGAGTGCTCAGGACCTCAGAATGGGCCGAAGGTTTACCTTCCAACAAGACATGACCCTAAGCACACAGCTAAAAATAACGAAGGAGTGGCTTCACAAAAACTCTGTGACTTTTCTTGAATGGCCCAGCCAGAGCCCTAACTTAAACCCAACTGAGCATCTCTGGAGAGACATAAAAATTGCTGTCCACCAACGTTTACAATCCAAACTGACAGAACTGGAGAGGATCTGCAAAGAGGAATGGCAGAGGATCCCCAAATCCATGTGTGAAAAATTGTTGCATCTTTCCCAAAAAGACTAATGGCTGTATTAAATCAAAAGGGTGCTTATTCTAAATACTGAGCAAAGGGTCTGAATAATTAGGACCATGTGAATTTTCAGTTTCTTTTTTTAATAAATCTGCAAAAATGTCAATTCTGTTTTTTTTTTTTCTGTCAATATGGGGTGCTGTGTGTAATGAGGAAAAAAAATTAACTTAAATTATTTTAGCAAATGGCCGCAATATAACAAAGAGTGAAAAATTTAGGGGGTCTGAATACTTTCCGTACCCACTGTATTTCTGGACATCTAGTTTGCTGGGCGTTTCATTTGCGTTGTGTATTGGTGCATTGGTTCGTTCGTGAAGGCGTGTGGAGATCAGTCTGGTTTCTTCTCTCTGAGCCGGTCTCATTAAAACACATTCGCTGTATCATTCGGGTTGTTTCAGGACGAATCTCATCAAAGCCTGTTAAGAAGCGTCTCGGTTTGCCGATTTTGGCAAAGCCTTTAATGTATGCTGTTTTAAAGGCGAGCAACAGCATTATATAACAGTAATGAGAATCAAATTCAAATAATACAACTAGGGAGGAAAACTAAAGACAATGTAAAGAACGAAAAAAGCGAATGTGTCTTAAAACTAGACGGACTCTTTTGTTTGTTTATTTAATGTTATGTATCTTGTATATTAAGTTTATATTGATAACTAGATATGTTTATTTAGACAATTTATCTTATTAGTTATTTTAAATTATAAAAAATAACGTTATATTATGTCATTATTATGCTGATTATATTATGGTGATGATGCTGATGATGATGATGACTGCTGATGCAGTTTAATATTCTTAATTAGGAAAATAAGTAATTATAGAATTATATTTTATTAAATACATATTATTGCTTATCCATTTTTAATAATATTTTTTTCAGTCATAAAAAAACATAAACGACTTTATTTTGTTTTAGGGTTTGTTAAACTTTTGTAAATGTATGCTCAAAACTGGGGTCTTACAAGTGTCTTTACGTTATTAAATTAAAATTTTATTAGGTACTTTTATAGAATTTTTAGTTTTATTACATATATTTTTTTATAATTTGTTAAATTCAATTAATATGTTATTTACTTTTCATTTCAATATTCAATTTAAATTGTTTATTAGAATTTCAAGGTGAAAATGCAATGATTTGTAATAATTAGATATTTATTTATTTTTGCATTATAGTCCTTTAGGAGATCTTTACTCGCCTCTAAACATCTCTTTCTGTCTCTGCAGTGTTAGATGAATTATTCTTTGAAGGAAGCGGACAGCTCCTGCTCTTTCTAATGCTTTGCTGCCCACCCAGATTAATGTCTGTGCTTACTTCGTGTGTGTGTGTGTGTGGTGTGTGTGGAGTGTGTTGTGATTGTGGTGTGAAGTGTTTGTGAGTGTGTGTGGAGTCAGTGCATTGTTGGTCTACGAGCCGGATGAGTGGCGATATGTGTGTGTGAGGGTGTGTGAGTGTGGGTGTGTGTGAGAGAGAGAGAATGTGTGTGTGAGTGTGTGTGAGTGTGTTGGTGCTGGTTGTAGAAAGTGTGTGTGTGTGTGTGAGTGTGTGTTGAGTGTGTGTGTGTGGTGGTGTGTGTGTGTGTGTGTGTGTGTGTGTTTGTGTGTGTGTGTGTGGGTGTGTGTGTGTGTGTGTGTGTGTGTGAGTGTGTGTGTGTGTGTGTGTGTGTGTGTGTGTGTGTGTGTGTTGTGTGGGTGGTGAGTGTGTGGGAGGTGAGATGTGTGAGAGTGTGAGAGTGTGAGGGTGTGAGAGTGTGAGAGTGTGAGAGTGAGAGAGAGAGTGTGTGTGTTTGTGTGTGTGTTTGTGTGTGTGTGAGCGTGTGTGTGTGCGAGTGTGTTGTGTGTGTGCGTGGTGTGGTGTTGTGTTTGTTGTATCATTAATCATTCTATAAGTTCAGTATTCAGTCTTTATTTAATAAGTATATAAATGAATTTATTTATATAAATGTAGTATATAAATGCATTCAGTATAAAAATGCATTTATTTAATCAATATCTAAATGTAGTTTATAAATGCAGTATATAAGTGTTTTTTCTTCTACTCATTAAATGTCACAATCTCACAAAGATGTAATTTATTTATTTAGTATATGTGACCCTGGAGCACAAAACCAGTCTTAAGTGTCAATTTTTCGAAATTGAGATATACACATCAACTGAAAGCTGAATAAATAAGCTTTCCATTGATGTCTGGTTTGTTAGGATCGGACAATATTTAGCTGAGATACAACTATTTGAAAATCTGGAATATGAGGGTGCAAAAAAATCAAAATACTGAGAAAATAATCCTCAAGTATTAAGATAAGAAATGCATTTATATAAATGTAGTATATAAATGCAATTTATAAATACTAAATGTGTGTGTGTGTGTGTATCCCGTTTGATTCTGATCAAATTAAACAAACTCTTGTAACAGTCTTGCAAATGTTTTTATTTATTCAGTATATAAAGTTCAGTATTTATTTAATCGGCACATAAATGCATTATTTAATCAGTATGTAAATGCATTTAAAAATGTATACAAATCCTTTTTTATACTGATTAAATCACACAAAATCATGTCACATTTCTAGGCAATTTTTAGGACATTATTATAATGTTGATATTATACTTGCATATTATTATTATTATGATGATGTTTTTGGGCTGATTCTCATTAACTTTATATAGACTTACAGACAGACTCTATCGTGATCCAGCTTCACAATCTCTTACTGTTGCTCTGTAAAGAGAGCAGGTTTGATAAAGATTAATTTACACATCCGCCTCTCTGGAAAATTCCCTCGCGCTCCGGCACGCTCTCAAAGCCTCAGACACATTAATACGACACACAGCGGCGTGTTTTCAGAATCGCTGCTGCTTTACTTTGGCAAATGACGCCTGAAGAGACGAGAAACACTGCGAATGTAATGGACTCATCAGCCGCACGGGATGCAGACTCTCACAAAACACAGAATCTCATCAAAACATGGCCTGCTCACATTTCAGCCCAAAATTAAAAGCAACAATAATATTTAGATTTTAAAAAATGGAGCCTGTTTTAAAAGCTGTTAGGATTTTAGTTTTTCATTATTGTATTCTCATGACCTTTCCGTCTCAAGGTTTTAAGTTTGAGCTTTTCTCAATGGTTATTCTCTTTCTCAATACAGTGAATAAAATCACTGATACAAAGCATTTTATGCTGATTTAAATGCTCTTAAAATGCAGTACAGCAAATACGGCCATGATTTATAAATAATTCACTTTAAATTAATTGTATGCATGATAGTCAAGTGAATTTGAGGGGGAAATCTGCTTAAATAATGTCAAAATGTGAAAAGTCAAATGTAATAATTTCATGAAAAAAAGGTAAAATTTCAGCCAAAAATTTAAAAGACCCTTTGTTATGAAATGTCTATTTTTAAGGGATGTAATTTTCACATTGTGACTTTATTTTCATGACAGTTGAGCACAGTTTCCAGTCCAATTCTCATGATTTTAATGCCCCTCTGTTTTATCTTTCAGTGCTTCTCATTCTCAACGCACTAAATAATAACATTACTGTAATAAGACTTTTTAAGGCTGATTTAAATCAGGCAGGACCATAAATACTATATTTATGTATGCGTGTTTATTTATTTGCTTCTTTATTTGCAGTGCAGTAATGAAAATCTGAAGGGAAATTGTTAATTGTAAGAAAAAAAAGTTTGTATTAAGAATATTGTTCTTATTCCAAATTCATTTTTTCTTTAAGCATGAATAGATATTATGCTTTGAAAATGATGCCTATTTTAGGGCAATTTAGTTTTTGTGAATTTGTTTCAGCACATTTTCCACACCAATTCTCATTACTGTAATGCATCTGTATAGTTTAATTAATTTTTTATCAATACAGTAAATAATTAAAAAAAGGACTAATGCAATGCATGTTTAAAGCACTACAACGGATACTACTTTTATTTTATTAGTTTTTTTGTGAAGCACAGTAATCAGTGTTAATTTAATCAGTATACAAATGCATTTATTTATTTATTTGTTTGTTTATTCGGGATATAAACTGCAGCATTCATGTTTATTTAAATCAGCTTAAATGAATGTGTTTTTTGCATTACGGTAATGAGAATTTGAGGCTTAACTCTCGTGCAAATAATGTCATAATGCAAAAATCTTTCTTGAATTGTTCTTTCACATATAATTTCCTATTGGTCTGATTGTGTGGTGAAATGTGACCTGGGCTTGGTGGTCTGTTTGAGCAGCAGATGTGTTTATGGCTGATAATGCCTCATAACTGCATTGCTGAAATATATTCTCTGGCAGCTGCAGGCCTGATGGTGCTTCTGATTGGCTGACAGATGCTCCTGTCGTTACTCTGAACCTGACGCACCTCGTGGGATCGTAATCGTGTGGATTTGTCGAAACAGAAGTACCTGCTGCTGTTGGTCTGAAGCGCTTTAATCTGCCTCTTCAGCAGCATCACAGGCTTTCTGAGGGCAGCTTGATAATGTGAGCGTTTGTTACCCGCAGTGCATCTTGATGTGGATGTTTAAGCGCTGTGTGATGATTGAGGGTCAGCGGCGGTCGATTGAGAAGCACATGAAAGCATCAGCAGGTGATCATCAAGGTCTCGTAGCGTTCAGATCTGTCGGGATTAATGGCATCGAGCTCGTGTTAATGATTAAAGTTAATCAGCGCTCTGCCTGGAGATGTTTAGATCCAATCCCGTCCCGTTTCCATCAGAGACACGCTTTCATTGCGTGCAGCTTCACTGTGTGTGCGGCAGATATAGAGGTGAATCTCACAAAAGCGTCACCGTTTTAATTGATTTTTAATTTATTTATTCATTATATAAAGTTCAGTATTTAACCTGTTTATAAATGCATTCATTTAATCAGTATATAAATGAATTTGTTACTGAGAATAAATAAATAAAAAAAATCCTAAAGAATAAAATCTATTTCAGGACCATTATGGTAATGTTTTGCGTTGTGACATTGTTTTGTATCAAAATAAAGCACATTTTCCATAAAATTTTCTTGAACGTGTTCTGCTAATGTGCTTTAAAAAAGCCCTCATTAATCAGTTTAGAGGAAATCTCAGGAAAATATAAAATTTAAAAATTATAATTATAGTGATTTTATTTCCGTGTATATAAAGTTTAGTGTTCAGTATTTATTTAACCAGTATATAAATGCATTGATGTAATCAGTGTATAAATTAGATTACATCACACAAAATCATGTCACATTTCACTCCCGTCGGCTGTTTTCTGGGTTTTTCTACAATCTGTTTTAGGTTATTTGGCTTTGTCACGCTTTAGCAAGGCTGGAATATGAATCTGATTCATAAAGGACTTTCTCAGTCTGTGCTGTTAAATCCAGCAGCCGTTAATGTGGAGGTGAGCCTCATGTGTCGCTCCTCGCACCTCGCTACTTCTGTAAGCGTGCCATTGTTGCGTAATGCCGCCGGTAATTTGTTCTGGTGTGAATTGGCCGAGAGCTGAAATCGTACTGTTATGCAACACTGTTTGAGCTCGGTGCTCCATGTTTTTCAGATGAAATGCATGTGTTTCTCGCTGTCGTGCGAGTGCTGTTGTGGAGTGTGCTGGGACATCAACTTGAACGTCTGATGCAAAACGCAAAACAAACACAGAGTTTATGCTGTGGTAGATTATATCCACACATATCTGTGGGCAGGACTGCATAAAATTCATTTGTACATGTGTGGGTAAAAATACAGAGTAGGTCACATCGAAAAGAAAAGAACTTTGAGGTTCAAAGTGCGCGGATCTCTGTAGTGTGTGTTTGTGTATATGTTTTAGATTTGGGCAAATATATTTGCATACAGCTCATACTTATTGTATTTGAAGAGCAATGTCTGAAGTACAAAAAACATTCAGGAACCAATGTCTAAAAGGATATTAAAATATAATATAATATTTTGAGTTGCAGACATGCAACATTGTGGGGGGGGGGGGGGGCACAAAAACTGCTTTTTCCCATTTTTGAACTGTCACCATTAGTATATAATGCATCAAAGATTGCTGAAGTCAACAGATTTTACTAACAGACCTTCCAATCTCTGTGTAAAAATAAAATCATTATGCTGCCGTCTTTCTGAAGTCATTTTTACACCCATGTAATTTGGGGACTCGACTTTGACCTCCTCTACAAAACAGTAGATTACTCTGTAAATATAAAATTTGTGGAATTTAATATTTTGGCTTTCATCACTATTTATATTTGTCTTTCTTAAAAAATAAAAAAAATTAAAATCCAAAATTTTAGCAAGGGAATTTTCTGATATTTGGTTGATTTGACAGATTGACGCTATAGGAATATACCGGTATTGTGTTCTGAATCTCACTTTCAGTCTGGATGAGTGAAAATTCTGGATATTTTAAGCCTTTTTATTCACAAATTACTTATTTGAGGCTGTGCCAGATTGTAGTGTGTAATTATTCAATCATTTGTCATGTTTTACAACCACAAAATCATGTTCTGGTTGATCAGTTTTCATTTCTTAATTTTATTGTCGTCTTTTTGGAAATAGACTTGAATGATGAATGGAAATGGTTAGTTCAGTGTACTAAAAAGCCTTATATATAAATACATATAAAAAGGATTTTAATGCATTCATTATGCGGTTGTAATGCACCTTTATGTATGTATGATCATTAGTAATTATACCCACAGTTATAATACAATATATTCCTTATGACACCTTTAATGCATTTTAAAACACATGACAAACCCTCGAACTATATTAAATAATTTCAACTTTGTTACAATATTAATGAAGGAGAGCTAGTGTAAATAATAATACTAATAATAAAAAAATTATATATATATATTCTGAATTTATTCCCTATGGGGTAAATAATTTTTTCTAGTTATTATTATTATTATGCTATTATTTGTTTAAATTGTTTTATTATTTATAAAAATATACTTAAAATAGGTATTTAGTAAGATATAAGCATTAAACAATGGATTTTTTTTTTTTTTTTTTACTGGTTTCATTAGATTTGTCGAAATCTGTGTGGGACAGTTTTGTCTCCAAAGGTGAAGCTCAGTAAAGATACACACACACACACACACACAAAACACACACACACACACACACACCACACACACACACACACACACACACACCACAACACACACACTCCTCTCTCTCTCTCACTCCTCTCTCTCTCTCTCTCTCTATCCTCATCCTCTCTCTCTCACTCTCTCACTCTTCACATCTCTCTCTCTCTCACTCTCTAACTCTTCACTCTCTCAAATCTCTCTCTCTCGCACTCTCGCACTCTCACTCTCTCTCTCTGTCTCTCTCTCACTCTCTCACTCTCTCACTCACTATCTCACTCTCTCACTCTCTCACTCTCTCACTCTCTCTCTCTCTCTCTCACACACTATCTCTCTCTCTCTCACTCTCACTCACACTCTCTCTCTCTCTCTTGCTGTCTCTCTCTCTCTCTCCCTCTCACTCTCTCACTCTCTCACTCTCTCTCACACTCTCTCTCTCTCTCTCTCGCTCTCTATCTCTATCTCTCTCTATCGCTCTCTCGCTCTCTCGCTCTCTCTCTCGCTCTCGCGCTCGCTCTCGCGCTCTCTCGCTCTCTCTCTCACACACACACCCACAGGCAGGTGTAGGAGGTCACGCACCCCATTTCTCTTACTCACTGTTTATTATTTATGGTGGCGGCTTCATTTTGTCCTTGGGCTCGAGTGCTCATATAGTCAGATGAGCAGGAGAGCCTGTGTCTCGCTGTCTGTCGTTCAGCTCTCATCCTGCATCTGCTTATGCTCACGGAGGAAACAATCACATGCTGCAGTGAAAGCCTTGTGTCTCTATTATAGTATGTAACTCCATTATCGTCCAGCTCTAATCTGCTAAATGCGACTCTAAGGTATGAAGATATTAAGATATTATAAACATTGACATCATTATTTTCTGTAAAGCTGCTTTGAAATGATGTGTATTGTGAAAAGCGCTTTATAAATACAGTTAGAGTTGACTTCATAATGTTGAATCACCATAAGAAATAAAATTACATGAAAATGCATAACAGAATTTGATTTGGCATAAATTATGCGGTCACTAAGTTAAGGACAGAATTGTGGCTTATTTATTAATGCGCTAAATTTCTCCCACAAATATTTGTTCAATATTTTTTTCTTAAAATAACTTTGGCTTTTCATCATCTGTGTTGCCCTGGTAACTTAGCATCTGTGCGGTCGTGGTAACTCGGCATCTGTGTTGCCCTGGTAACTCGGCATCTGTGTTGTTGTGGTAACTCAGCATCTGTGTTGCCCTGGGAACTCGACATCTGTGTTGCCCTGATAACTCAGCATCTGTGTTGTTGCGGTAACTCAGCATCTGTGTCGCCCTGTTAACTCCGCATATGTGCTGTCTTGGTAACTCAGCATCTGTGTTGCCCCGGTAACTCGGCATTTGTGTTGTCGTGGTAATACAGCATCTGTGTTACCAGGTAACTCGGCTTCTGTGTTGCCTTGATAACTCGGCTTCTGTGTTGCCTTGGTAACTCGGCATCTGTGTTGCCCTGGTAACTCTGCATCTGTGCTGTTGTGGTAACCGATTGTGTTGTCGTGGTAACTCAGCATCTGTGTTGCCCTGGTAACTCTGCATCTGTGCTGTCGTGGTAACTCAGCATCTGGGTTGCCCTGGTAACTCTACATCTGTGCTGTCGTGGTAACTTAGCATCTGTGTTGTCGTGGTAACTCAGCATCTGTGCTGTCATGGTAACTCAGCATCTGTGCTGTCGTGGTAACTCAGCATCTGTGCTGTCGTGGTAACTCAGCATCTGTGTTGCCCTGGTAACTCAGCATCTGTGCTGTCGTGGTAACTCAGCATCTGTGTTGCCCTGGTAACTCAGCATCTGTGCTGTCGTGGTAACTCAGCATCTGTGTTGCCCTGGTAACTCAGCATCTGTGCTGTCGTGGTAACTCAGCATCTGTGTTGCCCTGGTAACTCAGCATCTGTGTGTCAGATGCTGATTCTCTTTCTCTTTGTGTGTGTGTCAGGATCTGAAGAAGGTGCTGTCGTTCCCTCCCTATCCGGGAGAGTTCCTGCATCCGGTGGTGTACGCCTGCACAGCCGTCATGCTGCTCTGCCTGTTTGCCTCCATCATCACCTACATAGTGCACCACAGGTAGGGCGCGCGCACACATAAACACCACTAACATAGTGTCCCTTAATTCATGACTTGTTTTTATCTACAATAATCAAGGCGTTTGAATTTAAGATGGACAAAACCTGCTCATGTAACCTTTAAATCATCAGATCAACCGCTGAAATGTTTCCTCGGCTTCTGAAGGTCAATCAGAAATGTTTATATTGCTTGTTTTTAGTTTGACTTAGTTTTATTTCTTTGTTTACTTCAGTGTTATTTTAGTATCCCTGAGATACTATTATAATATTATTTAGGAATATTTTTTTATTAACGTTTATTTTCAAATAGAAAATGTTTATTTTAAATTGAAATAATATTTCACAATATTACTGATTTTTACTGTATTATTGATCAAATAGATAGTCTTTGACTTTCAAAAATTAAAAAATATTACTGACCCCAAACTTTTGAAAAAGTATTGAGTTAGTTTTAGTTTTGAAAGTAATTGTTTATTCATTTGTTTGTTTGTCGTTTATTATTATATATGTTCCATTTGATTTCAGTTATACTGTGTTAGTACATCAAGTTTAAACTAAACATGCAAAATGATAAATTTGCCTGGCAACTAGCAAAATAAAAATGTTTTACTGTATCCTGTTTTTAGTTGTCAATTTCATTTTTATTTTTAGTTATAGTATTTTTGTGTTTGTCCATAATTTTGATGATTTTATTAATATATCTAATATGATGTTTTAGTTTTTATTTCAGTTTGAGCTATTTTAGTACATCAAAAAATAATGAAAGCTAGTACAATAAATAATAAATTAATTAAATTAATTAATAAAAAATTCCCTGGCGGTTAGCTAAATAAATAAATAATTGGTTGTAATACTAAAAATTAATAATAAAATATGTTTAATAAAAATAAATAGGTGTTGCTTATTTCAGTTGTTAATTTACGTGAAAAAATATTTGTAACGTTTTGTTTTAATTTGTTAGCTATAATAACCCTGGTTTACTTGGTGCTACAATGGTTTTGATAGTTTTATCCTGCAGTCGTGATCCTAGTGTGCACTCGTTGCTTTAGTGCAGGCTCTTTGTGTTTTGCAGTAGTTTTTTGTAAATGTCAGAATCACACACACACACAGTTCATATAGATCCATCTTCCGAATGAGACTCACAACACACTCTCTCACCACGCACACACACACTATATCACACGCACACACGCCCACTCTCTCACACGACACACAACACACTCTCTCACACGCACAACCACCGCTCTCACACACTCGCACACACACTCTCACACGCGCACACACACTCTCTCACACGCACACAAACACACTCTCTACCCACTGCCCACACACACACTCTCAACGCACACATTCACACAACACACACACTACACCACCCCCCCAAAACCCAACTTTTCCTCACACGCACACACACACACACCCTCTCACGCGCACACAAACACACCATCTCATGCGCAAACCACACACTCGCACAACGCGCACAAACCACTCCACCCGCACGCACCTCACTATCCCTGCCCACAGCACACCGAGCACTCACACGCACATCACTTCTCTCACACACAAACCACTCACACGCTCTCACACACACATCACACTCTCTCACACACACACGCACACTCTCTCTCACACACACTCTCTCTCTCACACTCTCTCACTCACTCACACACTTTCTCACTCACTCTCTCACACACACACAAGCACACACACACGCACGCTCACACACGCACACACACACACACACCACACACACACATCATACACACACACATCATATACACACACACACCACACACACACACAGCACACACGCTCACACACTCTCTAACTCACTCACTCACACACACACACAAACAAACACACATACACACACACACACACACACACCCACTCGCACACTCACACACACACACACACCACTCTCACACAGACAAACACAAACACAAACACACACACTCACTCACTCACTCACTCTCTCACCCACACACACACACACTCACCCACTCACGCACTCACTCACTCATTCTCTCACTCACTCACTCACTCACACTCCCACTCACACACTCACACACTCACTCTCACAAACTCACTCACTCACTCACTCACACACAAAACACACACACACACACACAACACCACACACACACACACACACTCACTCAGTCACTCACTCACTCAATCTCTCTCACTCTCTCACTCACTCACCTCACTCACTCACTCACTCACTCACACTCACACAAACACACACACACACTCACTCTCGCACACTCAAACTCACTCACACACACCTCACTCACTCAACTCATCACCACTCACTCACTCACTCACTCACTCACAATCACACACACACACACACACACTCACACTCACAAACACACACTCTCTCACTCCACCACTCACTCACTCACTCACTCACCTCACTCACTCACTCACTCACTCACAAAACACTCACTCCATCACTCACTCATCACTCACTCACTCACTCACACACACAATCACTCACTCACTCACTCATCACTCATCACACACACATTCTCTCACACTCACACACACACACAAACACACCACTCACTCCACTCACCTCACCAATCATCCACTCACTCACTCACAACACAAACACACACACACACACTAACTCTCACACACTCAAAACTCACTAACACACACTCTCTCTCTCCGCACACACACACACACACCACACCACGAGTCAGACCGCCGTCTGTCAGATTTCACATGCGGTCACACTTCTGCTTCGCAGCTTTGGTCTCACCGTGCCGTGTGTTTTTCTGCGGACTGCTTTAGTGTTTTGCCGTGATTCAGTGGTTTAGTGTTTTTCTGCAGACTCGGACGGCTCTAGAGGGCTGTAGATTCTGACGCTTGAGATGAAATCAGTCCATCATCATCATCACGATCAGGGCTTTGGGGAAATCAGACTCAGACGAGATCAGCAGCACAGGATCTCAGTCTGAACTCCGTGCCGTCATATCTGCGTCTATCGCAGACGAATCTTTATTGAGTTCTCTAACAATGCCAGCAAACATCTGCAGCTAATGTGTCTCTGAGAGATTTAATAATGATTGTATGGCCCGAGGTTCAGCACAGACGTCTAGGGAACACTATAGAGTCTACTTGACTGTTAAACTGGATTGTGTGAGAATATAAGATGCAGTTTTAGCTTTAGTTATTTTAGTACATCAACTTGAGAATGAAAATGAGATGTTGACATGTAAAAAAAAATCTATATTATATATAATCATTTATTGATGTAACTATAATATAAAATGCAGGGTTTTTTGGGCTGAAATCAATGAAAAAAAAATCTGAATTCACTCTTTCATTGTTTTTTTGTTGTTTTCTTTTATTTAATTGAAGTTACAGTTTTGTCATATTGTTTAATTTTTGTCATTTTAAGTAGTTTTTTTAAAAATGTTATATTAGAATTTTTATAAATGTTTATTTAGTTTGAGCTGTAGTTAGTCATCAAGTTAAACTAAAGGAAAATGTGAAATGTTGCTTTAAATACAATCATTTTTGAATATTTATTTATTTCAGTTGACGTTTATTTTATTTCAAGTAGTGACAATGTTTTTTGTGGTTTTAGTTTAATGTCAGATGCAGGGTTTTTGAGCTGAAATGAATGCAAAAATTCAAAACTCACTCAAATATTATAATGTCCATTTTCATTTTAAATTTAGTTATAGTTTTAATAATTTTGTTGTGTTGCGTGTTCATTTTATGTGCTTTTGTCATTTTTTTTATATTTAGTTTTAATTTATTTTTATTTCAGTTTTAGCTTTAGTTATTTTATTACATGAAGTTAAATTAAATGAAAATGAGAAGATGCTAAATTAAAATCAATTTAAGTGCATTTTTATATTTTATTTAATTTCAGTTAACATTTATTACCAAGAATGGTTTATGGTTAAGTTGACTATAATAGAAAATGCAGGGGGGGGGGGTTTATCTGAAATTAATGGGAATTTTGTTTTTCATCAATCTTTTTCCTCAGATGTTTACGTGAGACTCTCTGTTTGCCTGATTTCGTGATCTTGTGTACATGGGATCTGTTTTGGGTTTTTTTACATTCTAGAAGTTAGTATTTATTTAGTTTTTAAATGCTTCAAAGGCTTTTTTAAGTAAATTAATACTTTTTTTCATCAAGGCCGCATTAAATTGGTAAAAGTGATGGTAAAGACATTTATAATATTACAGAAGCTTTCTATTTCAAATAAAATGCTGTTCTTTTGAACTTGTTATTCATCAAAGAATCCTGAAAAAAAAAAATGTATCAAGGTTTCCACAAAAATATGAAGCAGCACGATTGTTTTTCAACATTGAGAATAATTAAAATGTTCTTGAGCAGCAAATCAGCATATTATACTGATTTATGAAGATCAGTGACACTGAAGACTGGAGTAAATTCAGCTTTTGATCAGAGAAATAAATTACAGTTTAACAGATATTCAATAGAAAACACGTCTACAAGATGGGCCAGATGTTCATGTACGATCTCTATCAGGTGAGATGGATGAGTTTCAAAAGAAGCACTGATTATCATTAGCTCTTAAATCTGAAGTGTGTTTCTTAATTGTGTCAAATGAGTTATTTACAAGGGAAAGGCTTGACAGTTCACGGCAACATTTATATGATGAAAGTCACGTAAAACTCAAACAAAAATGAACACATTCACATATAAATTAACAATCAACACAAACATATTATACATTGAATTGTATTATCATGTTATATTTAAAGATAATTATTTTAATAAAACATAGTGTTTATTTAAGGAATAATTAAAACATTATTTAAAAAAAAAAATCACTTTTTATTTTTCAATCAAAAATTATAACGTGCAATTTGAGATTGTTTGTTTAAATATGAAAATAACAACAAAAAAAGATTGATTGTCTCTGAGCGATTGAGTTTAAATTGGAAAGAAAAGCTCACATCACCCTTAAATTAATAAAGACCATTTTTGTTAGATTTTTTTTTTTTGCATAAAGAAAATAAACCAAATTATAGGACCAGTAAAAATGTAATTTTCTTAAAAAATAAGCAAATTTTCCCCAAAACTACCTATAATGCAACCAGATGTTTAACTTTTGAGCTGAGTTCTCATTATTCCCATTGGTGATTCTCATTACTTTGATACACATTTTTTGCTTTACTCTAGTAAAAATTTAAATCAGCATAGAAGCAGTACAAGGAATATTCTATATTATCTGAATTTTTTGCACATTACAGTTATAAATCTTAATTTTTTTCAGGATGGCAATTTAGGGGCTAAAATATACTTAATTATCATGAAAATAAAGTCAGATTTAATAGATTTAAATGGGGGAGCAAATCACTTGTTTTAGTGATAGTATGCAGGAATGACTGTTCTGTATTAAATTATTAAAATTTTACAGAGATATATGATGCATCATAGACTTGAATTGTTAGTTGAACTTAAAATCCCCATGTTTTGGAGTGTTCAATACTTCTCACTTTGAGGCAGTGCTGAAATATTAATTGCTCCATCTTATTTGATCTCATAGTCTCGACACAACACAGAGGATTTCACTCTGTTCACACTGGATGACGTCGATTCAGCTTTTGACAAAATCCAGCAGCTGAAATACTCTCAGATCGTCAACCTGAAAGGTGAGAAAACGTGTCCTCATTATTCACATGTGCAAAAAGAGAAAAGCCAATCAGAAATTCTGAATCTTTAATAATCCAAAATAATGATAATGTGTCCTTTTGGGCATCTTGGGAGTTACTCATAATTTATTAATGAACAGGAAAAGGTCACGGTCTGTCCATCACCCCGCTTCCTGCGGGCCACATGATCGGTGGCACTATCTGGAAAATAGTGAAGGACGGAGAGGAAGAGATCATCTATGCGGTGGATTTCAACCACAAGAGGGAGATGTAAGTATAAAAGAAACACCTGTAGATCAAATGAGTATTGTATCAGAAAGTTTTCAATATTTGAACCCTGGAATTGATTGTCAGGGGTATTTTTTGCCTTTTATGAGGTAATTTTTCTCTTTTTCTCTTGCTATGTATTTTCAAATACTTATTAAATACCATTTTTTCCTCAAATAGTGATTTGAGATTGGCTAAATAATATATTGCTTAAATAATAACTAATTAATGTAAAATTTCACAAACAATATGGAGTAATCAAAATATCAAACCAACCATCGATTCATCATATATCGATATATATATTCAAATTATTTTTGAGATATAGAAAAAAAATCAAATATACATTAATAATCACACAAACATAAGCAATTAATTAATTAATTATTGTTAAGACTAAATACAAAAAAAATTGAACGCAATTTGAGGTTATTTGATTGAAAAATTCCTTTGATTATAATTGTATTATTTGCTCAGATAATATTTTAAATTAGTTTGGTAATGCAAGTAAAAATTATTTGGTAGATTGAATATTTATTATAAATAAAAATAATAAAATAACTAATAAATGACTATAATTCAAAAACTAAACTAACATCTAGTGTTGTCAAACGATAAGGCGAGATTAATTGCATCCCAAATAAAAATATATATTTTATATATTGGATATATATATATATATAAACAGTAAAACACATATATTATGTAAACATAGTTTTGTTTAATAAGATATGATGTGGGTACGGTTAGATGATGTGTAATATAAATGCACACCACATTCAGTATATATTGGGAAATATTTAATGTAGTATAACATTTATGTATCTATATTATTATATATATAAAAATAATAGTTCCGGTATAAAACTTTACTAATTTTCTTAAATGTATACATGCATGTGTTTATTTTATACATAATAAATATACACAGTAAACACACATACTATGTAAACAAAAACTTTAATTTTGGATGCGATTAATCGCAAGGAATCGTTTGACAGCACTACTAACATCAGATACGTATGTAGCTTTAATAAAGTGAAAGTAACAATATTTTAAATATCACGGGCATTTTTGCCACTTTATTTGCCATTTTTGTCCAAATTCTTGTTAATTTCTGAACTCAGTGTAGAGTCAAACGGTTTTTTACATAATGTTTTCTGTATCCAATCAGTCATCTGAACGGCTGCTCCCTGGAGACCATCAGCAGACCGTCTCTCCTCATCACAGACTCCTTCAATGCCTCGTATGTTCAGCCTCGCAGGAAACAACGGGACGAGCAACTGCTCAGTAAGTTCAAACTAAACCAACAGTTCGCCCAAAATGATTTTGATGATTTGTCATCAAACGTATTTGCTGCAATGAAGTGTGCCGTTCTACACTCTCTTCCAGCCAATGTCATGGAGACCCTCCGCGGCGACGGGAACGTGCTGATCGCCGTGGATACGGCGGGACGAGTGCTGGAACTGTCTCAGCTCCTTGATCAGATCTGGAGGACCAAAGACGCAGGATTGGGTGTTTACTCGCTCGCCCTGCTCAACAACGTCAGCTACAACGTGGTGGAGTTCTCAAAGTCCCAGGTCTCGCTGTCGCAGTCAAGTCCTTCAGAAATGTTGTTTGTGTGGTCTACAATAGTGTCATAACTGTTTTAAAGCAAGCTGGCATGATAGAGTATGTCACTCGCTTTGCAAAAACCAAGTGTGTGCTTTCACTGCATGGTATTTAATGCCGTTTGAATGTCTCGAAATTCAAGATAAGCAGGGACTTTTTTCCTGCACGAGTTTTGTTTAATATTTTTATGAAATGATAATGTTAAGCAATATCATATGAGCAAGAGTGCGTTTTTTCCTGAATATCAGTATGATTGTTAGCAAATGTTATATTGATTTTATGACACAATATTTTGAGATCCATTTGATCCTTTTTCTCTCAAATGTGAGTTATAAACTTGCAGTTCTGACTTTTTTTCCCCCCTCTGAATTGGAGGTATAATCTCAAAATTGACTCTTTTTCTCAGAACTGTAAAGAATTCCAACTTTTTTTCACAGAATTGTCAAGAATTCTGACTTTTTTTTTCTCAGAATTCTAAGTTTTTTTTTTCGAATCCTCACAGTTGCAAATGTATGAGTTATTAATTGCGAAATGTAAACTCAGAATTCTGAGAAAGTCAGAAGTCATACTTAGTTTTTTTCCCCATGGCTTTTGTGTCCCCAAACAATACACACTGAAACGTCATTACTGAATGATTCCGCGTTTTGAACGAATGAGTTTAATGAATGATTCCGTGACCGACTGAATCAGTTGTTTCAATGAAATGTCTTAATAATATCTGTATTATTTTTTAAATATTGCATGTGTAGCAAGACGTGTCAGAAATCAGAAAGTTTCTTGTGTTTCCTCACAGGTCGAGTGGATGAGCGATAAACTGATGCGATGCTTCGAGGACAAGAGGAACAACCCTTTCCAGTTCCGCCACCTGTCGCTCTGTCACAGCCTGTCCGATCTGAGCCGCGTGCCCAGCCCGAAGGTGGTTCTGTGCAGCCAGCCCGATCTGGAGGCCGGCTTCTCCCGAGAGCTCTTCATACAGTGGTGCCAGGATGCCAAGAACTCAGTCATCCTCACCTACAGAACCACACCGGGAACGCTGGCCCGCTACCTCATAGA
Organism: Sinocyclocheilus anophthalmus; assembly: GCA_018155175.1. NCBI lineage: Eukaryota > Metazoa > Chordata > Actinopteri > Cypriniformes > Cyprinidae > Sinocyclocheilus > Sinocyclocheilus anophthalmus. Next base: position 53,735 of record JADLZN010003786.1, read on the forward strand.
CAACCCAGGGGAGAAGAGAATCGAGCTGGAGGTGAGGCCTTAAACTGGTTTGAGTCTGGTTTACTTTTTCTGGCTAACAGCCGACAAGGAATTTAATATGAAGATAGGACAAAGTATACTTTTTTTTAGCAACATTATGAAAGTGAATAACAGGCACAACAATAACAGATGAGTTTCAGTATATTGGATCCGTGCAGTCAGTCTTAAAGTGACAGCAGCCTATAAATAAATCAAATAAAAATAACAAAAATAGCTATATGAGATGGTGAAATAAAACATACTGTGAAGTAAGATTTTGAAAAAAAATATAACAAAAAAACTATCATAGGAAAAAATAGAAATTAGCTGAAAATATGATTTTATGATCAGAATTTTTTTTTCTTTTGTGGCTGATCATTTTCTTAGATATTAATGGAGGTGTTGCACATCAGAAAACAATGTTAGCATCCATTCATTATAACTTAATTTTTGGGGGGATATTTTTGCACTGTTTTCGTCTTCTGGGTTTAATATCTACATCATGTCAATTTTACAGGATGTGTGTCGTGATTATTAATGAGACTGTGGTCTTTCTATGAGGAGACGTTGTAATTATTCACGAGAACTTATTTACCAAAGTTACCAAAAAACAAAACTGGATAAACTGTTTTGCTAGCGGGTAACTGGTTTGCTTGTTATTACATCGCTCAGACAAATCTCTGAATATCACATTTAATTTGATCCCACAAATTTGGGCAAATCTAGTGATTAGTTTTCCTCTAGCTTTTTTTCAAGCAATTTTTGTGTGCAAAATGCATCGGATGGCCAGTGATTTTGAAGATTTTGTGTTTTCTTTTCTTTAACTAAACCAGATAAGAAAACGTTGCAGACTGGAAGGACGAGAACTAGAGGAATACATGGAGAAAGAGAAAATGAAGAAGGAGGCTGCCAAAAAACTGGAGCAGGCAAAAGAGTGAGTAGAAATGTGTCTGAGACTAAAATACTGTCTGAATGACAAACTGCTTGGATTCACCCAGAATACACTGCTGATCAAACTAAGACTTTCTAACGGCATTTATTAAGGGTATAGAGGGTAATTTTCTACAAATATTCATAAGACAGATCCTCACTGAAAAAAAATCATTTTATAAATACTTATCATTCACGCGATTGGGTCACAAAGTTGTTACTGTTGCTGCTGCTGCTTAAAATGGAATGAAAACACTTTGAAACAGGCAACTCTGAGTTGATCAGGTTGTGCAAGCTGCACTAATGCTACTATCTTCAGTGATGGCCATTGCCGCCAGATGAATCAGTTTGGCTACTGTTTCAAGAAGAAAGTGCTAAAAGTCTGTTCACATTTGTGCTCTTAATGAATCAACTCTGAACCAAAACAAGGGTGAACTGACTGAAAACTCACTTAGTTCTCTTTTACATTATTACAGTACCATTCAAAAATATCGTCGTTATGCCAACCAAGGCTGCATTTATTTGATCAAAAATACCGCAAAACAGTAATATTATTAGAATTAAAGTACGTCAAGTCAAGTTATTTGTACAGCGCTTTTCACGATAAAAATCATTACAAAGCAACTTTACAGCAAATTAAATTCCTACAATATTTAGTGGTAGTTTATCAGTGGTGACTGTCAGTTGATGAACATATGGCAGAAATGTACAGAAAAATTCAATAAAAGACGTAAATAAAACAGACGATGAACACTATTAACATAAATTATTATGATGCAATCAAACTTATAGCAAATGTGGTAGTTCTGCATGTTGTTTCAGGGTTGGCACCTTCTGAGGTCCTCTGAGGGGTTGGCATCATCTCTTCTCAGGTGTCTGGATCCAGACTGAAGCTTGTGTAAACCCCTAGTTACAGAGAAACAAATAGAGACATAATTAACATAGCTGCTGCTCCAACCAAGCTAAATTGATTTGTTTAACACAAGCTAAAGAATAATAATGTGCATTTCAGATATAACTGCAGTACAAGATTATGAGAGACATTATTTGAATGCTTGGCCAAAGAAATGTGTCTTTAATATGGATTTAAACAGAGAGAGTGTGTCTGAACCACCGAATGTTATCAGGAAGGCTATTCCAGAGTTGGGGAGCCAAATGCGAAAAAGCTCTACCTCCTTTAGTGGACTGTGCTATCCTAGGTACTACCAAAAGTCAAGAGTTTTGCGACCTTAGTTTTGCGGAAAATAACACTGTTTGTCTAGGCAAGTATCATAATGTATTTATTCCTGTGAATGCAAAGTTGAATTTTCAGCATCATTAATCCAGTCATAAGTGTCACGGTACATCAGAAATCATTTTAATATGCTGATTTGCGGCTCAAGAAACATTTTGATTATTATCAGTGTTGAAAACAGCTATGCTGCTTAATATTTTTTGTGGAAATTTTTTTTTTCTCACATTTTCAGCATTTGGAAAACATAAAATGTCTTTACTGTCACTTTTTCAATTTAATGCATCCTTGTTGAATAAAAGTTCAAAACTAAATTTACTGACCTCAAACTTTTGAACTTGGAACCCATTTAACTTATTTTAAAATATAACACTGAATTGTCACATATTATATTAATAAAAAATATTATATATTATAGGGATGTAACGATTTACTCAACTCACGATTCGATTCACAATGTTTTTTTTTTACAAAATGAGATTTAAAGACAACTAATAAGTTAAAATGTGTCCTTTTATATTTCTGGCAAAATACTGCACGTTTCTTGTGAAGTTAAATATAACACAAAATAATGTAAATATAGCCACTTGTAAATTATTGCTCTCTTGTTGATTTTGATTGCTTTTGTCCTTATTTGTAAGTCGATTTGGATAAAAGCATCTGTTAAATGACAAAATTTAAATATAATGTCAATGTAAATAACAAAACTAAATTTTAAAAACAAGCCCCAAATCAAATAAACAACACATAAAATAAATATCTTCATATAAACAAAATAAGTCTTTGTCTGTGCTCTTTTCATTTAAAATTAGAGGCAACCAAATTACATTACATTACAAATTACATTGTATAATTTCGAAATTTGAAGCAAAAAACAGAATGGTTTGACTTCAGTTTTGTGAAATTATACATAAAAATATCTGCATGAAACTGAAACAGCAGACGAGCTGAAGTTCCTCTCAGGTTTCATTAAAAATATTTTAATTTGTGGGTTTTGGATATTCTTTTGAGTTAGCAAAATGATGACAGAATTGTAATTTCTGGGTGAACTATCCCTGTAACATGAGTGGTGCTGTCAATTATTCAAGACTCACTATGCAGATTATTCCAAATCCAGACATTTCTCTGAGCAGAGACACAGGAAGGGCATGAAGAGCAGTGGAACGTGTAACGAATCAGCTCATGACAGGAAATATGAATAATTAAAAAAAATAATAACATAACTAGTTATTAATGAAAACTATTCATATTTTAGATCTGCTGTAGATATTTAGCTGACCTCTCATGGTCAACTGTCTTGTCAATTCTAAGATCGTTAATTTCCTGGTTAAGGGAAATAGTTTTCTTACTGTACAATTCTACAAAAGTTTGTAGCGTAAATATGCATGATTAGTGACTCCGGTTATGAACAAACAATGAACACGTCAAGTGTGATACAAGGAAGGTTTTATTAAAAAAACAGAAACAAGTAATAGTTAACATACTAAATATAAAACAAATTAAAACTGGTCTAACCTTCCGACATACACACATAAGCTGGTATAACATACACATACACACACACATGCAGTTGGTATAGGAAAGTGTTAAAGCTTAACTCAGTACAGAAAGAGGCTTAAGGAATGAATTTTATGGAACCATTTGTATATTCAGCAGATCTACACCTTTAGGGATATGTCAGATTCTTAGTTCAAACACCTTTGTAAAAAGGTGTAACTGATAATATATCAATTAATAAGACTAAGTCTGATACTTAGCGAGTCTCGGCGGTCTGAAAGAGATTCCTGATGCAATCTTAAGGCCCTAAGATCTTGCTGAAGTTGGTTGATGAGGAAGAACCAGTTTTGAGTCAGAGAATCATGATTGAAATGGAAAGGACAAGGCCGAAAAAAGGCCTGGCACAAATGCTTTGGTATCCTGAAGCGTTTTCACACATCTTCATCTTAGATCCGAGGTCCGAACCATTCCGTGTCGGGCGGGTCACATAGAAGTGTGAGTGTGGCCCTTTAAAGCACTGCAGAGACGAGATTCACGCCTGTTTTTTCAAGATGGGCTTGTCCAATGAGGAAGGCTGAAATCCCAAGCGGGAGGTTGGAAATACTGGGGAGTTGTATGACCCTTTGTGTGAGAGCATGGTATTTTGCATATGTAATTCGCTTGGGTGTTGATGCACAAATTAGTAAAGACTCTTAGAACATCAATATGTTGCATAGATATCAGCATGTAATATGCACTCTCAGTTAGATCATCCGAAGATGAATTCATAGAGACTAAACATGGTATAGTTGAGGTTATATTAACTAGTGGTCTATTATAACATGAATAAAACAGCATACACTCCAACAGACAATATACAAGACAGTAATAGTATACACAATGACCAAAGGATATGGATATTCAATCAAAGAAAGGTTTTCCTAAGAATTAATTAGAGGCCCCAGAAGGTCAATTGTCTGCTCTTGCCTTCTCCTAGGGGACAAAGAGTGGGTTATCTCTTACTCACATTCATGGGGGGGTCATAAAACCAGTGATATCATGATTGGTTGTCATGGTGACCAAGGGGGGATGGTTTTCAGCAGAAATCCTGGCATCCAGTTTTTTTGAGTGAGGGGACTGTGACGATTTGTTTATCTAATGAATAATTGATTTGTTAAAACAAATAAAAATTAGTGTGTCAGATTGATCGAGACGCTACCTTTATAAAAAAATTCACCCCCCTCACAGTTGTCATTAAGGGCAAAATTAGCTATATAGATCAAAATAATTGTTTGAACCAGGCTGCTCCATGGACATCGCTGTCCCCCCCCCCCCCTCCCCCCCACCACCCCCCCCCCCCCCCCCCGCCACCCTACGCCAACAGTGGTCCTCGTGTGTTGTTTCCACCAGCACTGCAATTTTTTTTATCACTAATTGATGGACAACATTTGCAGGTACGAGATTCCGACTAGCATAGAAATCATCATGTTAGCTAAAATTGTGTTTGTTAGTGATTTAAAATTCCGGAAAATGAGTCTGAATATGTAGAAATTAACATAAGAGTCCCCACACCCCTGATCAGTCATTGAAAAAAAGAAAGATCATATAGCATTTCACATGCATTTCGATATGTAGGCTTATTTTTTCAAATTTAGAACATTATATGGTTGTACTTTTTTTTTCGTTTTTCTTTTTTTGAATGCTGTGTGGGTATCAGCCATTTTTTTATGTATACAAAAACTATTTTTTACTTTACATGTTAAAAGAAGTAAAACTAAAATAATAAAAATAAAAAACAAAAAACAACTGTAAAATTTTACAAACAGGGCTGCGTTTCTCGATAACGGTTGATCTTAGCACTTAAGAGCGTTTTCTACGGGTCATTTTACGATCGTTCGTTATTGTTTCACGTGCGTTTCTCAAAAATGCACTTAACGCAATCACACATAGTCGTGCTTTAAGTACTTAGGAGTCGCTATGCGTTTGTCAAGTGCTGAAATGTCACCTTATAGAATGGCTCGTAATTGTAGTAAACGCTCGTTTATTGAAATGTTAACCTAATGTTGCGTTCCAGACAACTCGGATATAATAACTATAATACAATATTATATAATATTTTACACATATATATAAACAATTATATATATGTGTATATATCTATATATATATATATATAAAAAAAAAATATATATATATATACAGTGGGTACGGAAAATAATCAGACCCCCTTAAATTTTTCACTCTCTTTTGTTATATTGCAGAGATTTGCTAAAATCATTTAAGTTCATTTTTTTTTCTCATTTATGTCAACCAGCACCCCATTTATTGACAGAAAACACAGAAGATTGTTGACCTTTTTGCCAGATTTATCAAAAAAGAAAAACTGGAAATACACATGGTCCTATAGTATTCAGACCCTTTGTCAGTATTTGAGTAGTTAAGCACCTGGGTTGATCTATACAGCAATGAGTCTTTTGGGGAAGATTTGTGCAACAAGTTTTCACACCGGATTGGGGATCCTCCTTGCCATTCCTCCTTGCAGATCCTCTCAGTTCTGTCAGGTTGGATGGTAAACACTGGTGGACAGCCATTTTTAGGTCTCTCCAGATATGCTCAATTGGGTTTAAGTCAGGGCTTGGCTGGGCCATTCAAGAACAGTCACAGAGTTGTTGTTGAAGCCACTCCTTCGTTATTTTAGCAGTGTGCTTAGGGTCATTGTCTTGTTGGAAGGTAAACCTTCGGCCTAGTCTGATGTCCTGAGCACTCTGGAGAAGGTTTTATATCCCTGTACTTGGCCGCATTCATTTTTCCATCGATTGCAACCAGTCGTCCTGTCCCTGAAGCTGAAAAACATCCCCACAGCATGATGCTGCCTCCACCATGCTTCACTGTTGGGACTGTTTTGTACAGGTGATGAGCAGTGCCTGGTTTTTCCACACATACCGCTTAGAATTAAGACCAAAAATTTCTATCTTAGAATCTCAAAAAGATAATCTTATTTCTCACCATCTTGAAGTCCTCCATGCGGGCTTTCATGTGTCTTGCAATGAGGAGAGGCTTCCGTCGGGCCACTCTGCCATAAAGTTCCGACTGGTGGAGGGCTGCAGTGATGTTTGACTTTCTACAACTTTCTCCCATCTCTCAACTGCATCTCTGGAGCTCAGCCACAGTGTTCTTTGGGTTCTTCTTTACCTCTCTCATCAAGGCTCTTCTCCCCCGATAGCGCAGTTGGGCCGGAGACGGCAAGCTCTAGGAAGGGTTCTGGTCGTCCCAAAAGTCTTCCATTTAAGGATTATGGAGGCCACTGTGCTCTTAGGAACCTGAAGTGCAGCAGAATTTTTTTTGTAACCTAGGCCAGATCTGTGCCTTGCCACAATTCCGTCTCTGAGCTCTTCAGGCAGTTCCTTGACCTCATGATTCTCATTTGCTCTAACATGCACTGTGAGCTGTAAGATCTTACATAGACAGGTGTGTGGCTTTCCCATTCAAGTCCAATCAGTATAATCAAACAAAGCTGGACTCAAATGAACGTGTAGAACCATCTCAAGGATGATCAAAAGAAATGAACAGCACCTGAGTTAAATATATGAGTGTCACAGCAAAGGGTCTGAATACTAGGACCATGTGATATTTCAGTTTTTAATAAATCTGCAAAAATGTCAAAAATTCTTTGTTTTTCTGTCAATATGGGGTGCTGGGTGTACATTAAGGAGGAAAAAAAATTAACTTAAATGATGTTAGCAAATGGCTGCAAAATAACAAAGAATGAAAAATTTAAGGGGTCTGAATACTTTCCGTACCCAATGTATATATATATATGAGACGTTATTTGGGCCAATACATTGCGGGTTTAGTGTGCAAGTCATTGACAGACCCCCCCCCCCCCCGTGCTTTGAAGCATAGTTCCTACAATTCTTTTCTTTTCTTTTTTTTTGTTCAGTCATTTAATTTAGATGTGTATTTCTATTTTTTCTGCCCATTTTAATTATTTCATTTATAAATTCAATTTAAAAACCAATAAAAATAAAAACGAGTAATAAAGTGTACAATCATATCCTTATATTATAATCACATTGCACTTGAATAAAGTTAAAAGTCAAGTTGAGCTTTATTGTCATTCCAATACATGTGGGGACATACAGTGGAATGAAATGTCGTGCCTCACAGGACCACGGTGCTACATAAATACAGGCATACAACAATGAAGTAAAAGAGTAAAACCTATACACAAACAGCCTACTGACTGATTTTGACTATAAATATACTATATTTATAAATGTTTACCTATACATAAAAAAATAAAATAAAAAATAAAACTAATACGATGCTTCACATAAACACTGTACCTATACACAACTAACCTACTGACAGATTTTGACTATGAATATACTATATATAAATGTTTACCTGTACAGACTATACGGATGCTTCACATAATACTGTACATATGCAAAGAGAAACATCGTAAGTCAAGCAGCTGGCTGGGGAACAGTGCAAGATGATTTGTAGTGCATGAGCATGTAAACACACGTATTTCGGAGTCTTTTGTGGGATTATGTACAAAAAGCAGTGTGTGAGAAAGTGTCTAGTGCGCATAGAGGAGAGTGTATTTCTACAGGTGGTTTGTACAGGCACACTTCGAATTGTTTCAGAAATGTTTCAGACAGTTTTTTGTGATGTGGTAAGGTTGGGGTGGGGGGTGGAGGAGGTGAGATGGTCCATGTTTCAGGAGGTAGGGGTTTGTATGGGGTGTCAGAGGAGGGCAGGGTGATTTGAGTTCAGGGCCTCACAGCCTGGGGAAAAAGCTGTTGAGCAGTCTGGCGGAGCGGGCTCTGATGCTCCGGTACCGTCTTCCTGATGGTAGGAGCTGGAATAGACTGTGGAAGGGATGGGCGGGGTCCTTCACGATACTGTTGGCTTTTCTGGAGCATTGTGCAAGGAAAATGTCCAGAATGGAGGGGAGAGGGACACCGATGATCTTTGCAGCTGTGTTCACTGTCCGCTGGAGGGTCTTGCGGTCTGCTTCACTACAGTTCCCATACCAGACAGTGATGCAGCTGGTCAACACACTCTCAATGGTGCCCCTGTAGAATGTAGTGAGGATGGGAGGAGGGAGACTTGCTCTTTTCAGCCGGCAGAGAAAGTGTAGGCGCTGTTGTGCCTTCTTGGAGAGTGACATGGTGTTGGTGGTCCAGGAGAGATCCTCTGTGACGTGCAATCTGCCGATTGTCCTGCAGGTGACCGCATAAATCTGTCTTCTTACGATGCACTTAGGACTTTACGATTACTCCAGAGCACTCGTAGATCTGCGATGTTTTTCAAGTGCTACTTAAGTTACGATGATTTTGGGAAACAGATCGTAATATTAAGATCAGTCGTTTTTATGAACTTCTTAGGCTTATGAAGCTTTTGGAAAACGCAGCCCTGTATAGCCACTAGATGTCTGCATAGCCTTTTATATAAAAATAAATATGGGCTGTAATATCTAGGTGGTGAAACAAGACAATTTTTAATAGTTTCAAATAGTTTTACTATAGTTTTTATAAGTTTTAATTTTAAAGTCATAGTTAAATAAAAGTACTTAGATATTGCTTTTTTGACTTATTTACATATGTAACTTGAAGTAATCCAAAAGTAATCAGATTACATTAATATTGTGGTGCTTGGATTACGTTACTGAATACTTTTTAATGAAGCAATTTTTAACTGTAACGGAATACATTTTAAAAGTAACCCTCCCAACCCTGCATGTCAAGCAGTGCACACTATCTGCATTTCTATCTCTCATCCAACCCCCAAATGAAGATGTGACTCATTTATGAGTTCTTACATGGTGAGAAACAGCCAATGGTTTTGGACACGACTGCTGTAGTAACAAACTAATTCAATCAGTGTAGTTAGTTTGTTGTGATTGTGTGATGATATCTGAAGTAACGGTCCTTGAGGGGTTTAAGTCTGTATGTCCAGACTAAAGGCCTGTTCATACCAAGAATAATAGCTAAATCAGCTTCCACAATGCATGATAACGTTCTGTTTAAGTGTGTTTCTGTCATATTCTGCATTAAATGCTTAAGTTCTTTAAAGAAGGATGGATTCTGTCAATGTTTTTATTGTTTTATTGCTGGAAAAAAAATCATTGTGAAAGTAATTTCAACGATATGGTTTCTTTGTGTTGTTATTGTTATTGTTGTGGTGTGGACTCATATAGAACAACTCCTTGATGTGAATGGACCTCAAGTCATGACTGAGGATCTTTTGTGTAGAATACTGTGGCTATTTGAGGGAATAATGGGCACAGGAAGCAACTCTTGTTCATTTGTGTGTCAAGTTTAACTCTCTGTACATTTAGAAAATCCACTCTGACAGCTTCCAGGTCCTATAATTCCCTTAATTTGCGGCAATCACAAGAAACCTCACATTGCAAGATCCTTTATGTAGAGGGGTTGAATTGAGCCTCTGATTGTAATTTGATGTTAATCTTGCATCTGATCATCATGTGGGTCCTTGGCCTTCTGCCAGAAATTTGTGAAATTAGTCACTGAGGCCTTGCTAATTCATTTAGGGTGTCTGCCTACTGAGGTTTTGATGACTGAAAAAGTTCAGTCCTTTCTCTTGCAAACACAGTTTTAAAATTAAGTGAACAGAGAAACTACAGAACAGTCTGGCATTTGTAAGAATAACAGACGAATGACATGTCCTTATAATATTGTGTGAGACTGGCATTCGTGTCTATGCTGTCGTTTTAAAAGGCTCCTTGCAGCTTCTGCAGGGGTGTCAATCCACTTCCTTTGGTAGCTTCTGAAGGACCAGGCCGCAACTCAAAGCGGATTATCAATGTTCCTCCCGCCCACTTTCACATATGCACTTTAATAGTGTATCTTATTCCAGGTTTCAGACTGTTGAGCCTTGTTGTGTTTTTCCATATCTTAATAGACTCACTGCCACATAACATTATTCTCCATTATTTTCCAATTAGTCTCATATACTAGTTAAACTTTAAATTCTAATCTGCTGCAATTAAGATGAGATGCTTTCCAGCTCTTGGAATATTCCTTTATATACGTGATCCAACTAGTCAAGACTGCAAGGTGCTATTCTGTTCTGTGAAATACGAGAGATACTCTTCTAGTCTTTATTATGCTACTTTCTAAATTGTGTTTATAAACAATACAAATAGACTGACCATTAATTTAAATAAATTTTAAAGTATAAAAAAAGCGTTCCATGATATATTAATGTCGATACAGCACCAAAACTCCCTCACATTGTTTCATATAACTTTATAAAATAAATATATGACATTGTAATTTTGGGTGACACTTCCTATAACATGCCCTTATAAAGTTTAATGTACATACGGTAGCACTTCAATACAACATATATAGGTACATATAGGGTTAGGTTTTGGTTTAGTGTTAGTTGCTTGTAATAGAATACTTTTCTGTTGTTTTTATTATAGAAAGTACTTGTAACAAGTAATAAGGACTATTAGGTTATAAGGTTATTTATTTAATTTTTTCTCCCTCCCTTTTAAAAACGTGCTTCTTAAATGTTTCTGAAAAATTACATTCGTTTGGACATGGTGGTTTTGTTTTCTTTTAGTGAATATATTGACCAAATTCTAATTATATTCAGACTATATTTCTGCCAACATTCTGAAAATAAATACAACATCATTACTTGCTTTACCCGATTACTGCACTGGACTATCTGAACAACAACTTTTGAACTATATGAAAGTGACACAGATTTGTGTCTCAGAACTAGGGGCGCTCCGATTGATCTGCTACCAGTCGCCATTGGCTGATAATCCTGCCATGAGAGGTTTGGCATGACATGCAGCGGAACCCGTCTCAATCCTGTCCAGACGGTAAACAAGTCTATGTCTTAAGGTGAGGTAAATTCCAGATTTCTTTAATTCCATCCTGTTGGAGACGTAATTTCACAAATGTGTGTGAAATCACCACGCCGCGCTCTCTCTCTCTCCCCCTCTCTCTCTTCTCTCCTCTCAAAATCGCTAATGCTTCACATTACCACCTCGTGTCTCCCTGCACTATAAAACCGGCGCAGGCGCACTAGTTGACACAAGAAGTGTAATTTGCACAATCGAGCAGTGTTAATTTGTCACTAAGTTTTATAATTCGCATTTCCTTTTTAGTGCGTGCCAGTGTATAAAAACCAGTCACCACTGGCTCTCTCTCCTAGAAGACGTGGCTCATGTACACCTCAGCACACACAGATAAGGCTGCTCACGCCACTCTAAAAAAATAATATTCAGGACCTGTTACCACAACTTATTTAATTTAAACTTTTAAAAGTTGGAAACATTATTTTGTTTGAGTTCAGTTGACATAATATTTGAGCATTACAGTCTGGGTACAAAATATATACCTCTATATTAAGCGATTCTCATTTTACGTAACGGTATCGATTCTTAAATCCCCAAATCGATTAGTCTAGCCCTGTTTTCAGTTAATGGCGACGGTTGGGGTACTTCCCCATCCAATAAATCGCAATGAGCATGTTCTTTGGTACTTTTATATTAAACACAGTCTCCTATTTAATCTGTCCATTGTATTGCATTATTTAAACATAATGCCGTTTGGCATTGTTTCACTGTGAAGTGACCGATACGCTGTAGCCCTCAGTTGCAGACGCGGCAAGCGCGAGGCGCACATTACTGATCATCTCGTCCACCTTAATACCATTCAAGCACAAACTACACTACGACACATCGATGCAAGTTAAGAAAAAGATACTTACAACTTATACAATCTCTTTCCTCTCATAGTAACTCTCAATCGTGTTTTCAGCTGCGCAAAACGTCACTATAGGGCTATTCTAAGCAAATATGTTCCTAACGCACATTTTACCTTAGAAAAAGCATTGGTGACCTAACCCTAGTCAAATAAAAAACTAAACTGGGATAGGGCATTTTACTTAATTATATGCACCATATTACATATTGAAAGAACAGTAAAATATCATGTTTAATTGTTTAAATCCATAAAATTATGACAGCCACCATTTAAATGTTTATTTTAAAAAATGAATTGAAGTAGAAATATTATTATGTAACTAACTTTATTATTGTAAAACCTTATAAGTAAACTTATTAAATTAATTTTAACCTTCAATATTATAGTAATGTAGTACTAAATGACTCTCATGTATATTTTACAGTATTAGTTGAGAGATTTTTTTTCCTTGAGTAAATTTTGGCATGTACTGTACCTGATATATTTCCAAAATAATCGATATTGAATCTAATTGAATTGGTAATCGAATCGAATGCTTGTGAATGAGAATTTAATCGAATTGTGAAATTTGTGTCAAACCCAGCCCTAAGCATTACATTAACTACAGGTGCATCTCTATAAATTAGAATGTTGTGGAAAAGTTGATTTATTTCAGTAATTCCACTCAAATTGTGAAACTCGTGTATTAATAAATTCAATGCACACAGACTGCATTAGTTTAAGTCTTTGGTTCGTTTAATTGTGATGATTTTGGCTCACATTGAACAAAACCCACCAATTCACTATCTCAACGAATTTGAATACTTCATAAGACCAATAAAAATAAAATATTTAGTGAATTGTTGGCCTTCCTGGAAAGTATGTTCATTTACTGTACAATACTTGGTAGGGGCTCCTTTTGCTTTGCTGCCAGATCCATAGACACCAACACCATGGTCATTTAACCAGCTTTTGGTGCTTTTGGCAGGTGCCAAATTCTGCTGGAAAATGGAATCAGCATCTTCAAAAAGCTGGTCAACAGAATGAAGCATGACGTGCTCCAAAATTTCTTGGTAAACAGATGCAGTGACTTTGGTTTTCAAAAAACACAATGGACCAACACCAGCAGATACATTGCACCCCAAATCATCACAGACTGTGGCAACTTAACACTGGACTTCAAGCAACTTGGGCTGTGAGCTTCTCCACCCTTCCTCCAGACTCTAGTACCTTGGTTTCCAAATGAATACAAAACGGTTCTTCAATCTGAAAAGAGGACTTTGGACCACTGGGCAACAGTCCAGTTCTTCTCCTTAGCCGCAGGTAAGATGCCTCTGACGTTGTCTGTTGTTCAGGATTGGCTTAACAAGAGGAATATGGCAACTGTAGACAAATTCCTTGACACGTTTGTGTGTGGTGGTTCTTGATGCCTTGACCCCAGTCTCAGTCTATTCCTTGTGAAGTTCACGCAAATTCTTGAATCAATTTTTCTTGACAATCCTCATAAGCCTGCGGTTCTCTAGGTTGGTTGTGCATCTTTTTCTTCCAAACTTTTTCCTTCCACTCAACTTCTGTTAACATTCTTGGATACAGCACTCTGTGAACAGCCAGCTCTTTCAGTAATGACCTTCTGTGACTTGCCCTCTTTGTGGAGGGTGTCATTGATTGTCTTCTGGACAGCTGTCAGATCAGCAGTCTCCCCATGATTGTGTAGTCTATTGAACCAAACTGAGAGACGATTTTGAAGGCTCAAAGGAAACCTTTGTAGGTGTTTTGAGTTTATTAGCTGATTAGCATGTCACCATATTATAATTTGTTGAAATAGTGAATTGGTGAGTTTTTGTTAAAAGTGAACCAAAATCATCACAATTAAAAACCAAAGACAAACTACTTCAGTCTGTGCGCACAGAATTTATTTAATACACGAGTTTCACAAAAGTTGAATTACTGAAATAAATTAACGTGCCACGACAGTCAATTTATGTGTTCTGATGCACCTGTAATATCGTGTGGGAATTTAAACACAAATTTCTGCAATATTAATTCTTTCAAAATGAAGTTGTAGTAACTCAATAAATTGTCATTTTTAACCTTTTGAAATTGGTATTGAATTATCTAGTTCCCACAGATCCTTTTTCATAGGATGTAGAAGAAGTACATTAGAAAGGACTTGTTACTGTATGTGTTTATTGTTTTAGGGAAGTGATGACCCATTAGGGTTTAATGCGGGTGTCGTGTTTGGCATTTAAAAGAGTTCTGTCTGTTGATGTTTTTATGTCCCATTGCTCTGAGGTAAACACTACCTGATTCTATTAGCATGGTCGTGGCTATAAATCCCGTGGATAAGTAACACTTATTGTTCATTATGCGTGCTAAATAAGGTTACATTTACAGGTGATAGGATTAGCTGTGGATTTAAACTGAGATAATGGTATATAAGACATATAATTGGTTCAAGGCTTAGCAAAAATCCATTAGCTGGCCAACTTTAAACATATATTTACGTAATTACTCAAAAATATTGTTACAAATGATAAGTTCTCTACCTCAATGAGTTTGTGGTTGAACACAATGTCATTAAACTGTCATACTAAACCTATAACCTAAAACAAAAAAATGAACTATAGGGGTGTCATTCGCTGGAGCACGGGCCACCGAAGACATGAGAAGCGTGGGATTTCAACAAACATGAGAGTCTTTATAACCAACATAGACCGAGACACCCGGAGACATTCAAACCCGACAAACAAACTAAACGTATTGGACTTTTAACCACAGGGCAATCAGGTGACACATTGCATGGAGTCAGTCAATTAACTGGAAACGAACTCTGGTGAGGGAAATCACAACACAAAACCGAGCCGCTAATCCTGACATATCGCCCCCTCCCGGAAGGCACATCCTCACGGCGTAGAACAACAGAGGTGGGGACACGGGTGGGAACTTGGGAGGCAGCTCAGGAGGACGGACACCCAGGAAGGGGCCGGCAGACAGAGACCAGGTTATGAACAGGAGGGCCAGGGCGGTCGATGGAGGGAGGAGCCAGGGAGGAATCAGGAGGGACCCGGAGCAGGAGGAGCTCGGCAGGACCCAGGCCACAGCCATAACAACGGCCCATGGTGGAGCCGACGGAGTGAGGAGCCATGGAGGAGGAATGCCGGTGACTCCAGGGGGCCGACCAAGTGGCCATCAGAGCACTGGCATAGATGGTGTTTAGGCGAGTAAGAAGGCTGCCAGACCACAGCGGGATGAGGCAGTAGTGGTTTGGGAGGTGGACATTTGTGATCCTCCTTCTTTCAGCCATACTTATGAACCGGAGCCCTCTCCTCTTCGTTTTGGCACATACGCCGTGCCATACTCAGCTCACCCTCAGCCGCGGTGCAGGGAGCGGAGCTCCTCGCCGCGCTCACACTGTCCGCGGCTTTCTCCCTCGTGGCGGTCGTTGTTGCCGGCTCACAAACCTTGACTGACATCATCAGCAGCTCTGGATCCGCTGCGATCCTCAGCTCTGTCACTCCGTGCGGCGATGGCTCGTCGCCTCGCGTGGGCTCCATCTCTCCGTCAGGCGGTGGATGCTTGCTGTGCACGGGTTCCAGAGTGGGCCAGTGTCCACCCATAAAGGCAAGTGAAATTCTCTCTAGGCCCATCTTCACACGACAGCGCTCTGACACGAGATATTTAACCTGGCATCGTAGAACCACAGAGCGTGTAACCAAGACTGTTAGTAGCAGCGAGACCAGGAACAGTCTAGTATGCCCTCCGAGCGATGCGCTCCCACTGGCTCCAATATTCAAAACATGTTCTCCAAAGTATATCTTTTCGAGGCATGTTCCCTGAACTATACCTTATTAGGGTTTCCTTTAAGGTATACCGTCCTTACTGCGACTTATCGACTGTATATAAAATATTTTAAAATAAAATAAAGGTAAATCTTACCTTCTTACCATCTTACCTGCTGTCCAAGGCGGTGGTGCTGAATTTTTTTATATCGATGGCACGACAATGGATTATTCACTCTATGCAAGTGGCTGCTTCACTGCGTTATGTGAGAAAACGGTGTTCTTTATAAAAGAAGTGTTGATTTTAAATAAAGACACAGAACTCTTTCCTGTTAGAATGCAACAAACCTCCGTGAAACTTTTTTATGCCCAGAGCACCTCCCAGTGATCACCACATAAAATACAAGGAAAATACATGAGACACTGCTTAACAATTTAACAGCTTTCAACAAAATAAATAACAATAAAAAAAACACACAGGCCTACACAAGTCCAAAAGAAAAACATTCTGGTAAGAGTGCTTTCCAACAAGAAGCGCTTCAGAAAGTGTTGAAATTGCATTTATCTGGAGTCATGGGATATTATAAAAATAATCCAAATTGCAAACTAAATCCAACCCTGGATATTTTTATATCATTTCAAAATAAGTGCGCGAACCCACAACCTCATGCCCAAACATATCATGCATATCACTAACTGGCAGTATGGCTTCTCTGGCCTTTGAAAGGGTAATTTAAATTATCATAATATATTTTTATAGTGTCTTAATTTACTCCACAACCAGGGTTGATTGCCCAGCAGCCGCATTACATATTGTTGTAAATCACTAATTTCTGTTATTGGATGACCTACTCGATAAAAGTGCTAATATGGCAGAGAAAAAAAGACAAAGAGGGGAGCCCCCAGCAGCTGAATTTCGGAGTTTGCCTCAACAAAATCGGACCAACAAGATCTAAAAAAGGTTTTCCTTTTTTTTTTTTTTTTTTAGACTTGTAGCTCTGCCATGGTAGTCCATGATACTAATTTTATTGCACATTCACTAAATGCTCCCGGACCACGGCATCTTTGATTTCGCAACGAACCCTTCGGTGTATCTCTGTCTATTTTGACCCCACTCCCCACACAATCATTCCCTTAAATAGACCCCAAGCCTTGAACTGCTTAATGGTTTGCCATCTGTGTACCTTTGGATAATAGCATTGTCAGTAGAATACTAGTAAAAAAAAGCTAACAACCATTAGTCTAACGACAATTTAATTATTTGCATGAAAACACTTAAGTTAGCCTAGTTGAACTCTGGGTGTATTACAACTTCAGAATTATATTCGTATAGACTGATATGTAAAGAACTGTCAACTGTTAATAGTGATACGTTATAGCCAAGAGTAGTCCAGACCAACCTCACGAAAGTATGACTTACAGAAGTTAGTCTTAACTAAGAACATTTCGGGAAACAGATAGTAACATTAAGGTACAGCTTAAGGTATAACTTAAGAACGACCTAGCGTTAAGAAGGTTTCAGGAAACGCAGCCCAAATAATTTGTGAACATTTGTGCCAGTGAATAATAATCAGCAGTTTGAATATGATTATAGCCAGTTTAATGTCAACATAAATGCATTGTACTAGTGTAATAATACAATGTTATTACAATAAAATGTATTATTTATACAATCTTAGGAATGAGATTTGCTATCATACCAACTTAAACTTTATTACCTTTGGCAGGATGCAGTCTCTGTTAAATATTCTTGACATAGCAAGGCTTGCAGACTCCTGCGAATTTCAATTATTAGCAATGGAGCAGAACTGTAGTAGGCGCTATTCAGTGAATCAGAAACGTCTCGGTTCCGCATGTTTCCCCGAGAGGGACTGACGCTGCCACCCCCGGGGGGCACAATTGGGATGCAGCCTGCATGACCGGGGTCTGAAGCAAGTATAAACAACAACCAATCTATTGTTCCACATTCGTCCATGACGTCATAGGCAGGTGTCACCGGAATATGCAGGGCCCTTGCGATTACTTTTATGGCAGACGTAATGGGACACACACCTTCCAAAAAGCTTAACTTTTGTCTTGTCAGTCCACAGAGTATTTTTCTTGTCTTGGGGATCATCAAGATGTTTTCTGGCAAAACTGAGACAAGCCTTTGTTCTTTTTGCTCAGCAGCGGTTTTCGTCTTGGAACTCTGCCATGCAGACCGTTTTTGCCCAGTCTCTTTCTTATGGTGGAGTCATGAACACTGACCTTAACTGAGGCAAGTGAGGCCTGCAGTTCTTTGGATGTTGTTGTGGGGTCTTTTGTGACCTCTTGGATGAGTCGTCGCTGTGCTCTTGGGGTAATTTTGGTCTGCCGGCCACTCCTGGGATGGTTCTCCACTGTTCCATGTTTTTGCTTTTTGTGAATAATGGCTCTCACTGTGGTTTGTTGGAGTCCCAAAGCTTTAGAAATGGCTTTATAACCTTTTCCAGACTGATAGATCTCAATTACTTTCTTTCTCATTTGTTTCTGAATTTCTTTGGATCTCGGCATGATGTCTAGCTTTTGAGGATCTTTTGGTCTACTTCACTTTGTCAGGCAGGTCCTATTTAAGAGATTTCTTGATTGCGAACAGGTGTGGCAGTAATCAGGCCTGGGTGTGGCTAGAGAAATTGAACTCGGGTGTGATTAAACCACAGTTTTAACATGGGGGCAAACACTTCTTCACACAGGGCCATGTAGTTTTGGATTTTGTTTTCCCTTAATAATAAAAACCTTATTTTAAAAACTGCATGTTGTGTTCACTTTTGTTATCTTTTACTAATATTTAAATTTGTTTGATGATCTGAAACATTAAAGTGTGACAAACATGCAAAAAAATAAGAAATCAGGAAGGGGGCCAACACTTTTTCACACCACTGTAGCACATAGATCTCCTCAGATAACTATGTACCCAGGAAGGGCTACCAGACTGAAACTACCCAGACCACAAGAGTGGGCTGTCTACTTGCGACCCAAAGAGGGGAGACAACACTGTCTAGGTACAGGCTCAAAAGACTGCTACTTAAAACCCTAAGCAGGGGAGCAATCACTGAGCTATCCTCAGATATCTAGGCTCTAGGAAAGGGGACCACTCCATGAGAGGGCTCACCGCAATTGCAGCAGAACACAGCTTGCCACAGATAACTGTATTCAAATAAGCCCGTCCTGCCAAAAACAATGGCTGGAATATAAGCACCCTCAGATGGCTATACTAAGGAGGTCCCCAATCTGTGTCAGTCCCACAGTAGACAATACACAGCTAGCCTAGATAGCCTTCCTGCAGAGCTGCCCAGACCACAGAGTGTGGGCTATCTACTTACAACCCTAGCAGGGAAGATAGCACTGTCTAGGCAAGGGCTCAAGGAGACCGCTACTTAAAAACCCCAAGCAGGGGAGCAATCACCGAGCTAGCACATAGCTATCCTCAGATAGCTAGGCTATAGGAAAAGGGGACCACACCAAGAGAGGGCTCACCGCAACTCTGCTGTGCAAAGTTGAAAGACCGTAACTTAGATTTTTTTCGAAAATTAGTTATTGATATTTTTGTGACATTCAAGACATCCTTTATCATGTGCATAAGTATCTTGAGTCAATTTCGTTGTTTTTCCAAGAAAATAATGGATCGTCTTAACTTTAACTTCGAAAAGCCCCGGAGAAACCAAGGCAGAGCACCATATAACACCAGTTACCGCTCTTTCACTTTGTTTTTGAATGCTCAAATTGAGTTATGCCTTTGTTTAGGCCGTGCGTCATATGAAGTGTACTCGTGCCGAGAACACCGGGCCTGGGAGTTATATGGTATTTCTGCCCTTTGTTTTACTGTCTCTTAAGGGTCATAGATTGCGATTTAAAATTTTTCCTTCGCCTTTGGAGTGTTACCGAAGCTCTTGTTACCTAAAGCAAGAGCTGTAAAGTTGCAAAGCTAAAGTCTCAAATCCAAAGACTATGCTTTATAAAAGTTAAGAGTCAACCACGCCTACCTAAAACGGCTGTTTCTAAAGATAAACGCTCCCACCACATGTCTACGTCACGAATGTTGGAAATATTTTTGCATAACACCGGCCCAAATGTTCTCCGCTAAGCAAAGAAAGGCTGTACTTTGATTCTCTCTGTAGTATGGTTGTTACCGGTGTTTTTCGTTGTAACGCTAAACGGCTTATTCCTTCCAAAGAAGGACGAGACCACTTCGTCGGGCGTGTCGGTGGGTGCGGCTATAGAGCTAATCCGTGCTGGTTGCTGAGGAAATCCATCAACTTTGCGCTGTGGATCGCCGGATCGGCTTTCACCGTGGAACGAAGCCGAGTCCAGCCTGGGGTCGTCACATGTGGTTGCCGAAAGCCCGCCGGACGCTCCTTTGTCGAATCAAACGCCGGCCGCACGTTTCTCACGCCCGCCCGCCACCGCTCAAATCAAGCCCACTGGCCTCCGCTCACTCTAGCCCGCTGTGTGTTTTGTTGTGTAAGTGAAACTACTTTGTTTGGCCTTCAAAAGAGGACACAACTAGAAATCATTGGTTAAGTAGTATTTACAACACTGTTCCAGACCAGTTCAACCCAAATTATTCAGATGTGTGCAGCGCATTTTTATGGAGGACTGTTTCCTGGGAGATTATACTACAATGCCGGCTGTTCTTACTCTCAGACTGTAAGTACGTTTTTCATATTTAAAGGATTTTGCACTGATGATTCAAACGTGAGTTTTGAACAGTGTAGAGAAGCGCTTATTGTTTGTCATTTCTCAGATAACAAATGCAGACATGGTTTTATGATTACACGGCGCGATGCAACGCAACTCTAAAAAGTAAGTCATTATAATCAGTAATTATGTACCCACTGGATGTAACAAATGCCTAGTTTATAATGGGTTGTAATGATTTTGTCTCTTCACTCCGGCCGGCACATGGCATTACAATATGGTAAGGGGCGTAACATTTACATCACACGCTTGAGATATTCGGCCAATAACAACGCACTGGATAGCCGGCCAATCACAGCACACCTCGCTTTGTCAGACCGATGAGCTTTGTAAAATTCGACGAAGGCTTTCAGAAGGCGGGCATAGGAGGAGAAACCAAATAATGTAAGAGTATTTGGATGTTTTTTTTAAAAGCCTTAAACCGCATAAACCATATCATTCACAAATACTGTTTCTTTTGTAGCAACATTCTATGAAGACCCCTTTAAAGTCTCCTGCATTTTAATTATGGTGAACTTTACAGGTGCATCTCATTAAATTAGAATGTCGTGGAAAAGTTCAGTTTTTTTTTATTTCAGTAATTCAACTCAAATTTTGAAATTTGTGTATTAAATAAATTCATTGCACACAGACTGGAGCAGTTTAAGTCTTTGGTTCTTTTACCTGTGATGATTTTGGCTCACATTTAACAAAACCCCCCCAATTCACTATCTCAACAAATCAGAATACTGTAAAACCCCCCCAAATATTTGCCAATCAGCCTCATCAACATCAAAACCTGCAAGGTCTTCCTAGCCGTCAAATGCGCCATTTTGGTTCACTAGGCTACACAATCATGGGGAAGACTGCTGATTTGACAGTTGTCCAGAAGACAATCATTTACACCCTCCACAAGGAGGGTAAGCCACAGAAGTTCATTGCCAAATAAGCTGGTTGTTCACAGAGTGCTGTATTCAAGCATTTTAACAGAAAGTTGAGTGGAAGGAAAGGTGTGGAAGAAAAAGATGCACAACCGAGAGAACCGGTCTTATGAGGATTGTCAAGCAAAATCATTCAAGAATTTGAGTGAACTTCACAAGAAGTGGACTGAGGCTGGGGTCAAGGCATCAGAGCCACCACACCCGACTGTCAAGGAATTGCTACAGTGTCGTATTCCTCTGTAAGTGCCACTCTGAACCGACAGACAACGTCAAGGCATCTTACCTGGTCTAAGGAGAAGAACTGGACTGTTGCCGTTGGTCCAAAGTCCTCTTTTCAGATGAGCAAGTTTTGTATTTTATTTGGAAAACAAGGTCCTAGAGTCTGGAGAAAGGGCGGAGAAGCTCATAGCCCAAGTTGCTTGAAGTCGTGTTAAGTTTCCACAGTCTGGTGTGATGATTTGGGGTGCAAGTCATCTGCTGGTGTTGGTCCATTGTTTTTTTTGAAAACCAACGTCACTGCACCCGCTTACTAAGAAATTTTGGATCACTTCATGCTTCCTTCTGCTGACCATTTTTTTGAAGATGCTGATTTCATTTTCCTGCAGGATTTGGCACCTGCCCACACTGTCAAAGCACCAAAAGTTGGTTAAATGACCATGGTGTTGGTTTGCTTGACTGACCAGCAAACTCACCAGACCTGAACCCCAAAGAGAAACTATGTGGTATGTCAAGGCAAATTAGAACAAGAGACCCAAAAAATGCAGATAGTTAAGCCACTGTCAAAGAACCTGGGCTTCCATACCACCTCGCGGGGATCACAACTGAATCATCCCTCCATGCGACGACCGAATTGATGCAGTAATTAAAGCAAAAGGAGGCCCTACCAAGTATTGGTAGGGTTGTTAAAGTAAATTAACATACTTTCCAGAAGGCCAACAATTCACTAAAAATGTTTTTTTATTAAATGTCTTATGAAGTATTCTAATTTGTTGAGATAGTGAATTGGTGCATTTTTGTTAAATGTGAGCCAAAATCATCACAATTAAAAGAACCAAAGATTTACTTCAGTCTGTGTGCATTGAATTATTTAATACACGAGTTTCACAATTTGAGTTCTTGAAAAAATTACTGAAATAATGAATTGCTGAAATAAATGAACTTTTCCACAACTTCTAATTTATTGAGATGCACCTGTATTTTCATACATCTGATCTGTCACTGAAGTGCTTTATTAGACAAATGCATTAGATCGTGATCTTCCAAACAGCTCCATATAACAAAGCACTGTAAAGACTAGGTACCTTGGCAGCAGTACATAATCGTGAATAACCTTTTATAGATTTTTAATTAATTTTTTCCTTTTTGTAATGCAGATTATTCACCAGACTCACTTCTAGTTGGATGCGTGTGGACTCGAATGCCGTAGCATGCATGATCAATCATAAAATCAGTAGGCTACTAACAGTTCGCAATTAAATCCATATCCTACCTTTTTTTTGTAACCCGATAAAATCCATGGCAATGAACGTCATCAGAGATTTTTTTTAATCCACAAGCATTCTGAGCATTGCTGCTTGCTGGCGTTCACATTAATTCACAAGTCTTTCTTTTAGGTTAGACTATTTTCATTCAAGTCGATATAAAAGCAATTAAGCGATGTCTAGCATTATTTTACGTTACTGCTCATCAGCCATAAATTGGGTTTTCAAAAACGGTATCCACTCACTGGACTTTTGGTAACTTTTAGTCCTGCTCTGTTTACCAGTCCAAAAAATAAAAAAACATTTATAAGGTCCCATTTCTGTATTCATGTAGCCTATAATGGATAGCCCTGATCACTATATTTTTGTATATAGGTTGTTGGCGAATCGCTGGACCCTTAATCCAAAAAGAGCATCTTAAACCCGTGAATCCCGCGATCCGAGTCTTCACCGTGCCTTGGCAACAACGGGACCCGAACCGCGAGACGCAAATGCTCGTCACTCATCTCTCAAGAAGAGGGACAAATGCGAATGGAGCTTCTCATTGGAAAACACTCACAATGAGCGCATTCAGAGGCCTTGAGCACTGAACGCGCAAGCTCCTGACAAAAAACAGATGACAGATAGATTGTGCGTGCCCTCGAGTGCCAGAAACCTCTGGAACGGAGGCACATGCTTTCCACACCGCTCACCTGCCTTGGTCTTTCAAACGCACTTCAAACAGACGGCTCCTGAAGAAAGCAAAGAGGATGATGTCTTCTTCTTGTGTGATTTGCGGCAGCTTAGACGCTTCAAAGGCGTATTGCTGCCCTCCTCAGTTCATCTGAAGAACTCCATCTCATCGATTAAATCCTCAAATAAAGACCAGTGTGGAGTAAAAAACTTATAACAACCTTTGTTGCGTCATATTCCTTATTTTCAATAATCGATTTTAAAGATAAAGATGAGACTCCAGATTCCAACAGATCAAAAAACATGCGGTTTCTTGCAGCACGAAGAATTTCACACTCCATTACTACATGCTTCACAGTTTCTAATTCTCCACACAAACATCTGCCATCTGGATGCTTGCCAACCCTTGCCAGCCCATAATTCAGTGCACAATGCCTCAGTCTTAATCTAGTGATTACCACACTATCCCTCCTCTCTAATCTTGTGAATGATGTGTGCATTAATGTAGGTTGATGCAGATCAAGTGCTAGATCAAGCTTCCTTAACTTGATCTAGCACTGAAAAATCAACTGTAGGCTCTGGCAGAAACCATGGTGGGACTGGAGACCAACACACTGCTGGTCCTATTATGTAGTCTTTCATACCCATTTCTTGAGCACTCTTGTCCACGGAGTTAATCATGCTCCCCTTTCTATCCCTTCCACCCCTTCTCTGAAACTCCCAGTGTTCCTCTAATAAACTTCTGGCCAGATTTTTGCAATTAAAACTTCGGAGCTTAGACCAATAGTTCAGAGACAGCTTAATCCTCCTTAACTCTAAAGTAGTCTCCATTTCAACTAAAAGTGCATTGATTGGTGTTGTCCTCATTGCCTCACTACAAATTCTTAAAGCCTTAGCTTGAATAACCTCCACTTTCTTTAAAACAGATGGTGCTGCTGACCCATATGCCATACAGCCATAGTCGATGTTGGATCTGATGATTCCCCTGTAAATCATCATTAATGTATCTCTATCCCCACCCCAGTCTCTTCCAAATAGGCATCTTAAAATATTAATAACTTTCTCACATCTATTAACTATTTGATCTATATATACCCTCCATGACATTCTCTCCTCAAACCAAACTCCCAATAATTTAAATGATTTAACCCTTTCAAGGGGTGTATTGTATATCTTTAATCCCTGTTCTGGGTTTTCCCTTTTAAAACCAAATACTACATATTTAGATTGAGACTGATACTTTAAAACCCCATTCCTCTGCCCAAGTCTCTACTGTATTAATTGCCTGCTGTAGCTGTTTATAGATATACCTCAAATTTCGCCCTCTTTTCCATACTGCCCCATCATCCACAAATAATGACCAACCAAACTCCCTTCCATTACAAAATATATATTTATCATCACTTAATAACCTGACTGATTTACCTACCCTGGGGGGTTCATTTGCCACCGTTTTCCTCCTGGCAAGAAATCCTCTACTTTTACTTTGATAGTACGATCCTTCATAATAATTATCCAATTTAACATCCTAACCATCAATCTTCTGCATCATCAGAGATTATTTTAAATTATATTATTATAGTAATAATAATAATTAATTCATTACATTTATATTGCGCTTTTCTAGGTACTCAAAGCGCTTTACATTGTCAGGGTATCTCCTCATCCACCACCAGTGAGCAGCATCCACCTGATGATGCGACGGCAGCCATAGTGCGCCATAACGCCCACCACACACCAGCTTATTGGTGGAGAGGATACAGAGTGATGAAACCAATCAGCAGATATGCGGATTGTTAGGAGGCCATGATGATCAGAGGCCCATGGGCAAATTTGGCCAGGATGCCGAAGTCACACCTCTACTCTTTTCAAAAGACAACCTGGGATTTTTAATGACCACAGAGAATAAGGACCTCGGTTTAACATCTCATCCGAAAAACGTGTGCTTTTTGACAGTATAGTGTCCCCATCAAAACACTGGGGTGTTAGGACCCACACAGACCACATGGTGATCACCCCCTGCTGGTCTCACTAACACCACTTCAGCGCAGCTAGTTTTCCCATAGGTCTTCTCCATCCAGGTCTGACCAATACCCCCCCCCCCTCAGCCTCTGCTTAGTTCGTGGGCAAACCAGCTCTGCGGCTATTTCTACAGGGTGAATAACTGAAGCTGCCAAAAAAATGACCATTTTACTTCTGGAATGCAAATATTGTACAAGAGTTTTAAATGAGAAAACGCAGTGAATGTTGAGTTAAAAACATTAACCGAGTACAAAATCACTCATTGGGTAGAGTTCCTCAGAGATTTATGGATGTGTCTCAATACTCAAAGTGATGCTATCCTTGTTTCCTCGCTCCTCTGTACTCCATCCTATTGCTTTCCACGGCTTTTTTTTTTTTACATTGTTATGGCAATAGTTATCACCCTCCTTAATAATTGTATCTGTGTTGTCTTTAATGTAAACTACATACATTTAACCAATTACTTCAATCAATCAAAATACTTTAAACTGTTGCCAATAACAATTGACTGTTTACAATTGTATCTAAATTATATGTTTAAAAACAGGAGCTAATAGGGCTGCAATATTATGACAAAAATTAATGACAAAAACATTATTGTTGATCATTGCTCTTGATATTGTAATAATGATTATTAATGTTGATTAATAGAATACATATAAAAAATGTTTTGTGTTTTGTGATATATTCTGGCTCTGGCTTCACAGACAAATATGTTGGTCCATGATGTTAGTCTAGTCTAGTGCAAGTTATGCAAAAACTTCGTTATCACTTAAGCTACAAAATCTTTTATATACATTGAATCTAGACTGTGTTGTTATGAGATAATTCACGGGAGCAAAGAATTCAATCAGTGAGCGCGCACACTCAACAACAATTCCTGAGTTTTCAGTGATGACTAATTTGAACGCCTCTGATTTAGCATTTTTAGCGCTGACTAATCTAAGCAGGCACGTGCACACACAGACATCAAAGGGGGCTTGAGCACCTGCCCTTTTTCTTCCTCGAGAGAAATTGCCCTTTTTTTCTGTTTTTTAAAAAAATATATTTTTCTTTTCTTTTTTTAAATAAATGAATATATGTATGCGTGATTCTGTTTGCACACAGCTTTCCCTGTCAAACAAATAAAAAAAATCTAAATATCAGGTCGGGTCAGGAAATGTTGAGACTCTGTCGAGTTATGATGCTTTTCTCCCCTCTGTGTGTCTGCGCAGCCCAGCAGTGTAGCACACATTGATCATCACATCACAGTCACAGACATGCAGAGAGCCACAGAAGTGAAGCCCTCCCTCTCTTTACAGTTGTGTTTGTCTTGGTGTGGTGATGAACAAAAGACTAAGCTATACCTGTGCTTCCAATTTACAGCTAATTATCCAAAAGACAAAAATAGTTAATTTGTCTTGTTAAAATCCATGACTCATGAGAGAGCTGCCATTGTAAGTTAGCTAAAGTTTAGCTAAGGCAATAAGAAGTCTAATAGGTTACACCAGTGCGCGTTCTTTCACTGCATGATTCATTTTATTAAAATGCATTTAGAATGATCACAAAAATTCAAGATATGGAGGCAGAAATGTATATATTTATATAATTCATATTATAACATATCACGTGGATACTGACGTTTTTCTTAAAATCAGCATTGTTACAAATGTGATATTGATTTTATATAGCAGTTAAATAAACAAGAATTTAATATTAAGACATTTACGTTTTAGACACAATATTGACTGTCTTTGCTCTATTTTGCCAGCAAATATAATTTCAATTTGCGTCTCTGACATGAGCTGTTTTGTTCCTTTTTTTGTTCCTGTGTAAAATGATTCATTTTCAATCGCACAATGACTCACTTATTAACAGTTACTTGCTGCCACCTACTGGCAGTTTTCATTTCACATTTAAAGTATCTTTTCATTTTTTTTTTTTTTTTTGTTTTTTTTTTTTAAATTCAAATATCCGTATTCAACGTTTTATGTTTAATATAGCGACATATCAACTACATTTTGTAAGCTGCAGGTTTTAAGCATTCACTCATGTCCTGCTTAACAGTGTGTAAATGCCCACTTTCCTAATGCAGCTACGGTGTTTCCCGTCATTGCAAAGATGCATTTTTGTTCAATAATCGATTTAATTTTGCTTTGGTAGACAGCCAATATGACTTATGAAAACTTCTTTAAATTTGGACTATTCATTAAGAATTTGACTTAAAAATGACACTTTTTAGAAAAAAGGGCTTTTATAAAGGTCTAACAAACATTTTGCCCATACAACGGTAACAATCATATACCCTGTTGTGGTAAAATATTAAGTTCTCTCACTGCTGTGAACTGATCCACCACACAGAATATTGAGAAACAAAAACGATTTAGTAGTCAGCTGTCCACAGTTGTCCTATAAGATATCATCACAATACACTTCAGCAAAATATGTCCTATATTCTAAATATTTCATCGTTCGATAAATTCCCCAAAAACATTGGATTTTTTTGTCATATCACCTTCCCTAATGATTTAGACATTTTTTAGAAAATATATATATAATATCGAGAAGTACTCTTTTTTTTTTTTTTTTTTTCCCCCCCGGAGCCCCTGCCCCCTCAAAATGTCTGTGCAGTCCCTGATCTAAGCACGTTGTATTGGCCATTGCATTCCTAAGCTCATCCGAAGGCTCAACGCTACAAAAAAAATTAAATAATAAATTCCAATGTGTAAAAAGCAATCTGTTGCAGTGTGAGCGAATCAAAATGCAATTCCACAAATAGACACTTTTCATTCATTTTCACAGATGTAATCTAATATTTAATTGTGCAGGGCCAATTTTTTCCCCTTTTATCTTGAATTTGTGGGGCATTTTTGTTCATTTTGGTGGTATTTTTGCCACAGGTCCCCGTTAATTTCCGACCCTGGTACAAATAAGCTTTAATTTGATTCATCTGTCCTCATTTTCTTTCCTTGCATCCTTCCCTGACATCCTAAGGGGGGTGGAGCTAAGACTTGAGGAAAGGAAGCAAGGAAAGGAAACAAGGATGCGCAAGTAAGAAATGAGAAGCACTCATTGAGATATATTGGTTTGTTATAGTTGTCCTTGTTTTTCATTTCTTTCCCCCCTTTTTCTCTTTTTAGACACAGCACCATTTATCTGTTTGTTTGACAGATGGTCTTATAGATTGATTTAGCCTGTACTACTTTGGGGAGTGTGGTGAGGCTTTGGGTGAAGTCTTCCTGTAGATCAAACAGTAGAGCATGGGACTAACGTTGTAAATGTCATGAGTTTGATTTCCAAGGAAAGCAAGAACCAATAAAATGTGTACCCAGAATGCAATGTAACTTTGGGCAAAAGTGTCTGCCGAATGCATGCATGTTAATGTGGAACTGAGCATTCCTATCACCTGGGCAACTTGAGGGAGCAGGGCAATATTGTCTTATACTGTGGTGGCTTTTTGGAACACACTTAAAAAATTATATTTAGTTTTTCTTTGTTTTATTATCTGGAATGATCCTTTGCATGGCGTTCTCTTTCCATAGTGCCATTCAAGGGAGTTAAAAACGCCATTTGGAATTTGCCTTTTGTTTGACTCTGCTAGCGTTGAAGTTCAAAATGGCAAATCCCTTATGATGATATCCAACCTATTTGTTTTTCCTTGAACAAACAGCAATATTGTTGTTTTGCTTAGTTTGTTTTTGTGTCCAACAAAGCCATAATACTAATCACAAGAATCTCAGCTCGAGCAATCAGTGGTAGTGTCTGACTGAGGTTGAGATATCAGATAATTTGTTAGGAAGGATGTTTTCGAGGAATTCTAGAGCCAGCGACAGAAGGCTGTACGGATGCCTGCTGCCACATGAATGAAATATAATTGAGTGTGTATAGACTCAGGGCTTATGTCATGTTTCTCAGTGTTTTCACCAGGTAAACCTATGCATGGCCCTCTTCAGTCCAATATAATCTCCACTTGGGGGTCGTATCTCTCTGATGATAGAAGGTGACAGCTCAGGCCACTTGCACAAATTAAGTCCCCCCGTGTGAGATTATTTATTTTCCTCTGATTCAAGTCAGGAAACAGGAAAATAGTATGTTGATAATGCAAGAGGACAATAGTAAACACTCAATTTTTCATTTAAAGTCAGTACATGATTGATTCAGTGATGTCATCGTCTAGCTCAGTTCAGTTCTCTTCCAATATTGTTCCTGGTCAAAGCAATAGTCGCAACTATGCCAGAAATTAACTGTCCCCGACTAAGCAAGCCAAAGGCGTCAGTGGCAAGGAACCATACATTTTTCCGGCCTTTGTGTTTTCACTGTTATACAATGAGGCAATATTACACATCTTCTGAAAGAGTACTTAATCTCTGGATCAAAAAAAAAAACAACAGGCCCCCCCCCTAAGCAGAAACAGAAACAAGCGATCGTGTATGTAAGCAGATGCATATCTAAAATAACGCTATCATCAGACTTTAAACGGCATATGAAATCAAAATGATGAAAAGCTGTGCAAACTTTGGGTGTGTTGATAGAAGCTGTCTACTCCATCTATATTTTGATCATCATTCAGAATCTGATCCAGACGTAGTCTTTGACCATTTATTTTTTTCATGAAACTTACCACATTTAAATGTTGATTTAAAAAAAGATAATTCATGAAGTTAAAATAAAACAGGGTGTTTGTGTTTAAAAGCAGAGCCCCCGTTCTTTCTTTCGACATATTGCATGTTCAGTGGTGTAATGTTACAAAATAATAATACTTCAGTTACCGTACTTAAGTATTTTTTGGGAGAATCTGTACTTTACTTCAGTTTTTATATTTCTGTCAACTTTAACTTTTACTCGACTTCATTTCCTAATTAAAATGTATACTTTTAGTCCGATACATTTCCCCAAAGCATATTCGTTACTTAATACAAAATTAAAGTCAGAAGAACACAGACTGTAGACGCAAGATTTTATCGAATGGGTGGTCTGGCACTTGCAAGTTTAACTCACTTTTGCTCATGTGCAAACAAGTGCTAGCACAACCGCCGTTGATTTAATTTTACACTCAAGTCGAGGCTAGGGTATGCGATATACAGTATATCATCTGCAATAATATGATAAGCAGGCACGTGCACACATAGACATAAAAGGGGGCTTGAGCACCTGCCCTTTTTCTTCCTCGAGAGAGTGCCCCGTTTTTTATGGGGATTTTTTTTTTTTTTTTATAAATAAAGATTATTTATTATTTGGCAGTGTGTATGTTTCTGTTTGCACACAGCTGTCTCTGTCAAACAAATAAAAAATCAACACATCAGGTCGAGAAATGTTGTGGTTCTGTCGAGTTCCGATGCCTTTCTTCCCCCTGCGTCTCCACGCCTGTGCGCAGCACAGCAATGTAGCACACATTGATCACAGAAAGGCAGAGAAGTGAAGACCCTCCCTCCCTTTCCAGTTGTGTTTGTCTTGGTGAGGAGGTGAGTGGTGAACAAAAGACTAAGCTACCTGTGCCTCGAATTTACAGCTATTATCCAAAAGACAAAATGCAAATATAGTTAATTTGCCTTGCTAACATCCATGACTCATGAGCTACCAAGTAACAAGTTAGCTAAAGTTTAGCTAAGGCAATATATCACGTGCATATCAGGCTAACTTAATGGAGAAATGACAGCTGAATACAGTCAAATTAATAACATCATCAGAATCGCCAGATTGATATGCAAATCAGGCGTTAAGTAATTAAAATCTGCTGATTTGCATACATTTGACACAAGCCATTGCAGATGAATAGGATAAACAAAATAACTAAAGCATATCACCACAGAACTTCTCCAGTTATTAGTTAATGACTTACATCAAGAGTCTTTTCCTTGAAATGTTAGGTTTATATATGCAGTTTTGGTTATTTTAGAAGAAATGTACAGAAGCAAACCGACAAGGGTAGTGGGCTTAAAACAAACACCTTAAACGGGTCATATGATGCGATTTAAATTTTTCCTTTCTCTTTGGAGTGTTACAAGCTCTTGGTGCATAAAGAATATCTATAAAGTTGCAAAGACTAAAGTCTCAAATCCAAATAGATATATTCTTTATAAAAGTTAAGAGTCAACCACGCCTACCTAAAACGGCTCGTTCTAACACGCCCCCACATGTCTACCTCACTATGTGGGAAGATTTGCATAACACCGCCCAAATGTTCACGCAAAGAAAGAAGGCGTAATTTTTCTCGCTGTAGTATTGTTGTTGCCGCCGACGCCATGTCTTGAAGGTGCTGTGTGTTTCGTTGTGAAAGCGAAACTACTTTGGTTGGCCTTCCAAAAGAGGACGATATCCGCTTCGTCATGCCTAGAGCTGATCCGTGCTGGTCGCTGAGGAAATACATCAACTTTGCGCTGTGGATCGCCGGATCGGCTTGCGCTGTGGATCGCCGGATCGGTTACCGTGGACGAAGCGGAGTCCAACCTGGGGTCATCACATGTGGTTGCCGCAAGCCCGCCGGACGCTCCTTCGTCGAATCCGCCGGCCGCACCGTTCTCAAGCCCACCGCCTCTGCTCACTCAAGGCCGCCTCCGCATACTCTAGGCCGTGGCTCACTCAAGGCTTTGTGACGCTTTTTCGTTGTGAAAGCGAAACTACTTTGTTTGGTCTTCCAAAAGAGGACACGACTAGAAATCAGTGGTTAATTTGTATTTATAACACTGTTCCAGAACATTTTAACCCAAATATTCAGATGTGTGCAGCGCATTTTTTGGAGGACTGTTTCCTGATCCTGGTAGAGTAGACTACAATGCCGGCTGTTCTGACTCACAGACTGTATGTACGTTTTTTTTATATATTTAAAGAAGAGTTTTTTGGGCAGTGTAGAGTAGCAGTTGTTGTTTGTTGTCATTTTTCCGATCACAAATGCAGACATGGTTTATGTTATGCTCCGGCCGGACAGGGCATGACAATATGGTAAGGGGCGTAACATTTCCGTCACACACTTGAGGTATTCGGCCAATCACAACGCACTGGATAGCTGGCCATCCAGCGTACACCTCACTTTTCAGACCGATAAGCTTTATAAAAATCGACACGTTTCAAAAAGGCAAGGCATAGAGGAGAAAAAATAATGTACAGTATGTGGAAAAATAATGTTTTTTATTTCAAATTTCTTTATTAGATTTTCTGCATGGAATATCAACTCAACAAATTACAACATTAATTTTATACAATTATTCTTCCATGTTATTACTAATACTACCCCACTAAATACCTCCCTCAACAACTTATAACTTCCCATGGGGGTGGGGGAGGAGAGAAAAAAAAATTAAAGGAAAAAACTTTTTTAAAAACCCGGGGGTTAAAAAAAATTAATACATTTGAATAATAATATACAAAATATATAAAGATTTATGTTTAAAAAACATAACTCAAAATTGTATGTTTATAATAATATGCGCAGCTTAAGTTCAAGACAGTGTCGCCAGCAGATAACTAAAAAGTGACGCCACAAAACCATTCAAGGTCTTAACTAACCAGTGAGTGACAGTCTAATTTTTTCCAATTTAATGCAAGTAAACACTTCTTTTAGCCATGTATAATGTGTTTTTGTAACCTTAAACCACATAAACACATTTCATTATACCAAATACACAAAATAATGTTATTTTTAGCAGCATCATATGACCTCTTTAATGTGTATTTTGGAAATTTCCTTTCGATTAGAGCAAAAGAAGACATGGAAGCAAAATAGACAATCTCAAAATTGAACAGTACATGAAGTGTCCTGCCTTAAACTGTAACGTCATAATCTTAATCTCAGGCTCCTCATCTAATAACTATCCATTCTATTAGTATGTTGTATGCTGGTAGATCTTAACAGCCCTCCCTCAAATGTGAAACAAAGTTCTTGTCACCATCAGCTTGTGTGTGTGCGTGTGCGCATGTTACAGCAAGTGTAATTATAACATTGATAAACATTGTGAACTGATTATTTTGTAGACATCTGTTGAAAAATGAAACCACATGAAACAACTAGGTGAGTGTGAGCGAATTAAAATAAATTGGTAAGTCAGAGTTGTGTTAATATATTTAATGTTTTGTTTAGAAAATATGAGAAGTGCCTTTTTTTTCCACTTGAGCCCCTGCCCCTCAAAATGTCTGTGCACATCCCTGATGATAAGTATTGTTTTAACGATGTGCGATCTGACATTATTGAGTAACTTATATCACAAAATCCAAACTAAAACACACAGAGAGTGCACGCATACACTACGTAATTTAATCTATTAAAATGCATTTAGAATCATCAAAATTAAAGCTATTCTAAATTGTAGGCAGCAAAAATGCCTCTGTAGGTCATTTATATTTATATAATTTAATATAGTTAACTATATCACACAAAGAGTACCGTTTTCTGCAGATATCAGCATGATAACAAATGTAATATTGATTTTATACAAGTTTATAAAGTTAGCATTAAGTGACTTACATTTTAGACATAATGTTGCTTGTTTTTGCCCAATTTTACCAACGAAAATAGTTCCAAACAAAGATCACAGAACTGTTTTGCATCTCTGATCAACACACAGGATGGTGTTTCCTTATTGAATGAATCAGCTTTTTGAATGAATCGGTTGAATGAATGATTCAGTGACTCACTCATTAACACAGTCAAATGTTTTGTTTCTGAATGAATCAGTTGTTTGAATGAATCGATTGAATCTCAATGACTAACTAACAGTGACTTGCTGCCACCTAACTGGTGGTTTTAATTTTACATTTCGGCATTTTTTTCATATTTTAAATAATTTCAAATATCAGTATTCAAAGTTTTATGTTAAACAACGCATTATTTATTCATTTGTAACTGCAGGTTAAATGCATCCATGTCCTCTCTAAGTTACATTAAACTCTGTAAATAAATCTAAATGTCACTTCAGATGCAGATTCCATATTTTTTTTTCTCAAGTGGGAATGAATAACTAAGTACCGGATGAAGTGCCTATTATGCTTACCCCAGATGCAAAAGGGAAGAAGAGTAAACTGACTACGATCTTGCTGCTCAAACTGTATACATTTTTTAAATATATTTTGCCCCGTTTCCATTTTGCATTTACGTTGTACTTTACTTAATATATATCATAAATGTTTAATATATATAATATATATTATCTATATAAAATATGTTCCTACTTAAATATGACATATCATATTTTAAGACTTTTACTCAAGTAATATTCTACTTCAACTTCTTCCAACGTTATTTTCTGGTAAGATGTCTGTACTTTTACTTGAGTGTGGCTTTTAGGGAATTCATTCACCACTATATTTAGATATCCATACAAGAAAATATTCTAGCATAATTTAGAAGTATTTGCCAAATAAGTTAGAATAGAAATAAAACATTAAAAAAAATAAAAATGGAGGAACACATTTAACATGTATGTCTAGTTGATGACATGGAAAGAAAGTTGTTAAATAAATAAACGCGATACAGCTGTCATACAGTGACTGTGGTGTGTCGTGTGACAAGCGTGACGCATTGCCATGGAAACAATAGAGGGAACGTTCTAAACTCACGTCGCCTTAAAGGGGTCATGAATTGATAAATCAACTTTTACTTGAGCTTTTGATATACTGTATAAGAGGTCATCGTATTAAAATAATTTACTGGAAGTTTATTGAAATAAAAGCTTTTACTGACACCAGGTCCAGTGAATGCCAGATCCTGGAATGTTCCTATCTATGACGCCGCCTCCACAGAAGAATATCAACGCCTAAATCTGTAGCCCTGCCCACTGATTAGTGCATGACATTGTAGGGAAATAACATACGTGGTGCTAAACTGGATCGAGCAACCAAGCAATAAACATGCCATTAAAGATCGCAAAATGTTGTGCAGTGCCTGGTTGTGGAAGAACACAGTCGCTGCATAACGTCTCGGTTACTTATGTAACCCTCATTCCCTGAAGGAGGGAACAGAGACTTCTGTTGGAAACGCTAGGGGAACGCCCTTCAGCGTGACGGGCTCTGAACCTCGTGTGTAATCAGACCAATAGATGGGCGAGACGTCACGGGCGGGTGATGTAATGACCAGGAAGCTATAAAAGCAAGTGAGGTGAAGACAGCGGCAGCTTCTGGAGAATGAGGAAAGCGCTCGCAGGGACGCCGGAAGTATGTCACCGGCGCAGCTTCTCGTTCCCACTCCGGCGGAACTAGGGTTCCATACGTAACCTGAGACGTTCCTCTTCAGGAACTTGAGCTGCGTCGGAGAACGCTTTGGGAAAGAGAATGCACATGCTGCCAGACTTTCAAATCTCTGCCTAGTGTGGAATACTGCACAGCTAGGGCGAGAGAACAGAAGAGCCAGGAGTGGCTCGCATGTCTAGACCATAAAACCTAATAAAGGTAAGGGGCGTGGACCAACCCGCAGTGTTGCAGATGTCCTGCATAGACACACATGCTAGGAAGGCCTTGGAGGCCACCATACTTCTGGTTGAGTGAGCCTTGACCCCTAACAGCGAAGGAGGATCAGATGACTCATAACAGCTGGAGATGGCATCCACTATCCACCGACTGGGTTCCTGTTAGTTTGCCAGGCATACCTCCTTAGGGGACCGTAACACACAACACTGGTCCGCCCCCTCCGCAGGGTAGTTTCTTTTGGACTTCTGCATACCATGCTCGCACCGGACACATACAGTTGTACCCTCGCTTGTTCTGGATCCCAAAGGGAGAGGACGAAAGGCCCCGGAGTACGACAGGCCGCTGTTTACGATAGGGGACCCTTAGGTACATATCCCCCGAGGGAACGAAAACGCTTTAGCCATAACCAGGCGCACAGTCTAGTATAAGACGTGGCCACTGAGGGCCTGCAGATCCCCACTCTCTTGGAGGGAAGATGTTATCTTATAGTAAGGAGGCGATCAATATCCCCTCAATAGGCCGATAGGAGGCCTAAGAGACCTCTACACCACAGCCCTGTCCCATTGGGACAACGAATCGTACCATCCGCGCCTCAGCGCACCGCGGAGGAACGTTTAACTAGGGTTGTCTGCCCACTGACTGGCCCCAAGAGAGCCGGCGTGGGAGGCCGCAATCGCCGCCACGTATACCTTCAGGGTGGAGTGGGTCAACCCAGTGGAGAATCGAGCTTGCAAAAACTCCAGCATTGAACCGACCGGGCAGTTAAATGGGTCAAGCTGATGATCTCCATACCAGGAAGTGAAAAGCTTCCACTTCCAGTCGTACAGTTTCCTCGTGGAGGGAGCTTTGGATTGGAGGATGGTCTCAACAACGTCGGTTGAGAGACCGGAAGCTACGAGCTGTGCCCCCTCAGGGGCCACACCCACAACTTCTACAGCTCCGGGCGGGGGTGATAAATCTTGCCCTCCGCCTGTGAGAGGAGATCTCGCCTGACGGGAATCTCCCACGGAGCGCCGTTGAGGAGAGAAATCAGGTCTGAGAACCATACTCGGCCCGGCCAGAATGGGTCTGCTAGCAGAAGACGGACCCCATCCCGGCGCACTCTCTCCAGAACTCCCGGGAGCAGAGCGATCGGGGGAAAGGCGTACAGACGAAGCCTCGGCCACGTCTGTACCATGGCATCCAGCCCCAGTGGAGCTGGATGACTTAGAGAGAACCATAGGGGACAGTGCGATGTCATGCGAGTCGCAAACAAATCCACCTGGGCCTTGCAAAAGCTCTCCATCCAATTCCCCGGGCCTCGGGCCCCTGCCTCGACAGGATGTCTGCACCCAAATTGAGATGCCCAGGAATGTAAAACTGCTCTCAGCGAGAGAAGTTTGCCCTGGGACCGCACAAGGATCTGATAGGCTAGTTTGTACAACCAGCGTGAGCGCAGACCTCCCTGGTGGTTGATGTAAGAGACCACCGCTGTGTTGTCGGTGCGCACCAACACATGGTGACCTCTCAGGTCTGGGAGGAAGTATCTTAGTGCATGAAGCACGGCCAGCATCTCCAGGCAGTTGATGTGCCACGTGAGATGGCGACCACTTCACAGACCGCGGGCAGGGTGGCAACTCATGACCGCTCCCCAACCGGTGAGAGACGCATCCGTTGCTAGCGTTACTTGGCGACAAGGAGCTCCCAGCACCGGTCCCTGAGATAAGAACCAAGGTTTCCTTTACATGTCTAAGGCACGTAGGCACTGCCACATGACCTTGAGCATGCAAAATGGGTTTCCCCTAGGGGAGAACCCCTTGGTCTTAAACCACCATTGTAGGGGTCTCATGAACAGCAGGCCAAAAGGCATTACTTTGGACGCAGCTGCCATCAGACCCAGTAGTCTCTGAAACTGCTTGACAGTGAGTGACCGGCCTTCTCTGACTCTCGTGACTGCAATGAGGATCGACTCGATCCGAGCAGGAGACAAACATGCCTGCATCGTTGTCGAATCCCACACTACGCCTAGATAAGTGGTCCTCTGTATTGGAGAAAGCACACTTTTCTTGGCGTTTAACCCCAACCCCATCTCTCTTATGTGGGCGAGAACGACATCTCGATGTCGATCCACCATCTGCTCTGACTGAGCTAAGGTCAACCAATCGTCGATATAGTTTAGTATGTGGATGCCCTGGAGTCGCAGATGAGCCAGAGCAGCATCCACACACCTCGTGAAATTGTGGGGTGAGAGTGCAAGGCCAAAGGAAGAACCGGTATTGGTAGGGGTTTTCCCCCTAAAGCAAACCTCAGGAACTTCCTGTGAGTGGGAATGATGGATACATGGAAGTATGCATCCTTCAGATCTATCGTGACAAACCAGTCCTCAGACCTGATCTGAGACACGTAGGTGGAGAAACCTGTTTGAGAGTGAGCATCCTGAACTTCAGTCTCATGACTGAGCGGTTCAAGTGACGTAGATCTAAAATCGGATGCAACCCCCCATCCTTCTTCGGAACTATGAAGTACCGGCTGTAGAACCCGGACTCTCTGTTGAGAGGAGGGAACACCTCGATGGCCTCCTTCCTCAAAAGAATAACTACTTCTTGTTCCATGACCAGAACCTGCTCGGGGCCCACCAGCGTGGGCATAATCACATTGAAAAGAGGCGGAGACAAACTGGATTCTGTAGCATCTTTCTACAGTGTGCAGGACCCATTGAGATACATTTGGCAGTAGTTTCCACTCTGCCAAAAAGTCTACTAAGGGAATCAATCTCTCGAGACTGATCTCTGGTGTAATACGAGCAGCCAGCTCGGTGCCTTGTAACGGCGAACCGGCAGGGAACAACCAAACCTGCTGCTCTAGAGACCTCTGTGGAGGTTGCGAGCCTCTTAGCACCGCTACGTTGGCGGGCGGTGTCTGAGAGTGGCGCTCGCGGGAGACCGCTACGCCCTGTAACTCCGGCAGGGTTAGCAAACCGATCTCCTGAGGGCACTGAGGAGGCGACACCGTGAAATGCATGTAAACCCCTGCACCCCAGAGGGGACTTTCCTCATAAGCCTGGCCGTGGCGTCAGGACTTTTTGGCCGAGGACCTCTTAGACTGAAGTACGGTCCGAAGATCTGGCTTAGCCTTAGAGGCCCCCGACCTAGAGCGTCACCTTGAGCACGCGAGGCCACGCTCTGTTTTTGTGCGTCCCTGTATGAGGAGCTGGTACCCGGCTGGGGCTTCTCCCGCCCAGCAGCCCCCAGAGCTAGAAAACTGCGAGGGAGAAACCGCTGGAATGCCGTCGCCTGTTTACGGACCTCCTGCCGAGTACCCTTTGCCCACCAGCGCTGAAGTTGTGCGCAGCGGCTTGGAGGGCAATGCCGGAGCCTTTAGAGATGATGCCGCGCCGGGAGACAGATAGCTTGCAAGCGTCTGCTCTACCCGGGCATCGTCTTATAACTCCGTGCTCTTTCATCCCCGCCACATTGCCATAATAATCAGAGGCGGGAATAAAGAGGCGGGCCGAGAATGGTCTTCCCCACGACTTCGACACATCGGTGTGGAGGTCGGGGAAAAAAAGGTAGGCTCCGGTGCGGAGGTGGTGGCTTAATACGCAGAAACCACTCATCCAATTTGCTTTTCTGCGGTTCAGCCATCTTCTCGGCGGGCCATTCGATATTTAGTTTGGCCACGGCACGAGTTACCACCTCCAAAAGCTCCTCATACTGGGGAAACTGAGGGGGCGATTCCTCATCGACGCCCACCACATCAACCTACTCGGAGGAAGACAGGCGGAGCGCCGAGCTCGCTCCCCGGGGGGAAGTAACCGCAGAGCGGGCTTCTGATTCCTCGGTGAGCGAGCACTGGATCTGGCGGGTGAGGAAGAAGATAGGGACTCGCCCGTCTCCATTCCCTCCGCCAGTTCCAGCTGTGAACCCCACGAGCGTAATCGCCGCTCCGCGGGGAACGCTTGCGAAGGCACCCTCAGCAAAGAGTGCCTTCCGGGAGCGGAGAACATCATCGTGAAGACGCTCCGCATGGGCAGTCAGCTCCCTGGAGTTCTGCGTGCTTCGCTCCCAAGCAGACCACGCACAGAGTGTGTGTATCCCCGCTCGTGATGTAGTGTGGGCAGGGAGGAACACACAGTCTGAAATGCTGGCTGCCTTCGCCCCTGCTCAGATGGTGTTTCTTTCCATGTGCTTTAGACATAATTCTTTCCTATATCTCTTTATTTTTCTTTATTTTTCTTTCTACGGGACAGACAACACCAAATAAGACTCACAACTAACACACACAGAGCGCTTGCTGAATGACAAAAATCTAACGCTGGTTCCACCGCACGTGCTTTTAAGCTTTTCCTGTCATTACTCAACCTCCCGTGCACATCTCGCCATCTATTGTCAATTACATGAGGTTCAGAGTCCGTCATGCTGAAGGGCGTTCCCCTAGCGTTTCCGACGCAGCTTCTCGTTCCCTTAAGAGGAACTGCCCTTCGGATTCAAATATAGGAATGCGTGGTTGTAAGTTCCAGCTCACATGAGTAAAACATTGAAACAAGACACAGTTCAATGCTGGATTTGCAGAGAGACTGAGATTAAAAAGCAATGGCGCAGCACACTTATGTGAGTAAAAATATTTGTACTATATGTGTCACTATTGCTTTGTTTGAGATCGCTTGATATGTCCTGATTATGTGTCTAACCAAAGTCATAGAAGGCTCCAAATATGAAGGATGTAGCTTGTCAAACAGACACACAGAACATTAGTTTACTATGCAAAACTGTTATCCAATCATAGCACTGGGAGTTTACTTCCAAGTCTTCAATGCGGCACGCCCATAAAATCAGAGCGTTTCTCGAGCCAGCCTCAAAATCAGGGTAGAAAATTGCATATTACTTATTGATTTTGATGTTTTTGAATGTAAAAACCATGCGAACGTCATAAGTGGACCTCAGACAACAGTGTAAAATAATAAAAAAGCCAGTTCATGACCCCTTTACAATAAAACTTTTAGCTAGAATATTTTAAACTTACTCGTGAAAGGGTTAAGTCCTGTGTTTCCTGAGTTCTGTGTCAGGTATTGTGTTTGTATGGTTGTGTTGAGCATGTTCCCAGAAGTTATCTGCTAAGTTATCAGAGTTTAAATAAAATAGTGTTGTTATTTTTTTATTCTCCCTGTACTTGCGTGTTCAACACGTGACAGAATATTGCACTTAGAGAAGTGTTTGTTTTTTGCAGCGTTTTTCCCTTATTCCTTCCCCCGCCATGAACCTGCCTGGAGCAGGAAGACCGTTCCCTTGAAGATCACACCAGAGACTTTCTGGACCGCTCAGTCTGCGTTTTTTTACCATGCTAGCCTCAGCGAGCAGTCCAAGGCACAACTATCAGTGAACGGTGCTCAGGGAGATTTTTCTGCATTCGTGGAGTGGGTGCTGGTGAACAACAACCCTCCGTTCACCATCGGTCTGGCTGAGGACCACACCATCCCCACTCCAGATCCAGAGGCCAGCCAGCCATCATCCCGCTGCACGGAGCAATCGCCTGAGCCCACTGCAGACAGAGAGCCTGAACCCAAGCCACTGAAAGGCAGTGAAACCATGCAAGTTACGTCGTCACCTCGAAATAAAACATGGGTCGTTTGCCAGTGTCACGAATCCGGTCCACGCACTTTCCTAGTCATTGACTCTCGCACTACACACTGTTGCACCTCACCCCGGACTACATATCCCATCATGCCCCCAAAAATTTTTTGCACTGATTGCACCACACGAATGGCCAACACACCTGTTTTCACACTGATTGCACACAGCTGTTTCTTATCACTCACTCACTATTTAACACTCCCTCTGATCCCTTCCCTCTGCCGAGTATTGTTTCAGCATTTATCACTCCCCTAGTGATAGCTACCTTACGGAGCCCTAGTCAGTTGCCTTAGCCTAGTCCTTAGCCCTAGTCATTAGCCTTAGCCTTAGCCTTAGTCATTAGCCTTAGCCCTAGTCATTAGCCTTATCCTTAGCCTTAGCCCTAGTCATTAGCCTTAGCCTTAGCCCTAGTCATTTGCTTTAGCCCTAGTCATTAGCCTTAGCCCTTGTCATTTGCCTTCTCGGTTTCTGATCTTCGCCTTGTTCCCTGGATTCACCCCTTTTGTCTGGCCCCTTTGTGGATTCCTTCTGTCTGCCGATCGTCGACCTGCGCTAGCCCTAGGACTATTCTTGTGTTTGCCCACCATATACCTGTTTGCCATCATCCGACCCCTGCCTGCTGTATGACCACGTCTCTCTCTTCTCCAATAAAAAGCTCTGCGAATAGATCCGCAAGTCTCACGTCTCGTCAGACCCGTAACAGCCAGCAAGCCTCGAGAATTTTTTGAAAATTAATTGAAAGATTACCAACAATGTACTAAAGGCGAAAATTAAAAGGCAGTGTACACAGCGTATGAGTCTCAAGACTGAAGCGCATCTGAAAAGTACCTACACCATACGTGAAGACTTGATTTTACCAGCCGCTAAGTAGATGGTCAGCATAATGCTGGGAAACAATGCAGTAAGCAACTTAACTTGATTTCTTTATCAAACAACACAGTTAAGCGCTGAATTAATGATATGGCCGAGAATGTGTTCCAGCAGCTAATTTGCAGAGTTCGAGCGAGTCATTTTTATACAATTCAAATCGATGAGTCCACAGACATCGCGGGTATGGCTAATTTGCTCGCATTCGTTAGGAATGAATGTGATAGAAATTGAGGAAAACTTTCTTTTTTGCAGACCTCTACATTCAAACGTAACTGCAGAAGCTATTTTTGACATTCTGAACGATTTCATAATTTCCAATGACATCAACTGGACAAAGTGCATTGGACTCAGCACCGACGGTCGATGCTCGCGCTATGCTGGGCCGACACAGTGGAGCGGTGAAGCGAGTCAGAGACGTGGCCCTGCTGCTCACTCATGTACATTGCTGCATTCACAGAGAGGCATTAGCCTCTAAGAGAATGACCATGGATTTAAAGACCGTTTTAGACGATCTTGTCAGAATGG
Organism: Sinocyclocheilus anophthalmus; assembly: GCA_018155175.1. Taxonomy (NCBI): domain Eukaryota; kingdom Metazoa; phylum Chordata; class Actinopteri; order Cypriniformes; family Cyprinidae; genus Sinocyclocheilus; species Sinocyclocheilus anophthalmus. The sequence goes on from JADLZN010003786.1 coordinate 97,096, forward strand.
TGAATTACATTAAAAGTCGTCCACTACAAGCATGTTTGTTTTCCCTTTTGTGTGAAGAGATGGGTAGTGAACACCGCCAGCTTTTACTACATACCGAGGTCCGCTGGCTCTCACCCGGCTCTTCCAGTTACGTGACGAGGTCAGAACATTTTTCATTGATTCCAAATTTGAACTTGCAGACCGCCTGTAATTTCGACTGGCTTTGTAAATTGGCCTACTTGGCAGACATTTTCAGCTACTTGAATGGACTCAGTCTAGCCCTACAGGGGACAGCAGTAACAATGTTTCATGTGCATAACAAAATAGAGGCAACCATAAAGAAAATTGATCTGTGTGGGAAAATAATTGCCCGAGCCAACTATGAGTCCTTCAAAAACGTGTACGACTTTTTGTCTAAGGAGGAAAAGCCACTACCCATCACTGCAGCAGTTGCTATGACAGAGCACATGCAGGCTTTAAAGTCTCAGATGGAGGACTACTTCCCTGACATCAGCAAACCGCAGAAATGGATACAGTATCCCTTTGCCAACCACAGTGCGGATGTAATTGTGGGACTCACCTACAAGGAACAGGACAGCCTCGTCGATCTTTCCTGTGACAGCTCCTTGAAACGGATTTTTTCTGAAAAAACTTTTGACTCAGTTCTGGTTACATGTGTCAAACAAATACCCTGAACTCACCAACAAGGCAATAATGTTTTTGATGCCGTTTGCCACAACGTGTATGTGTGAAGTGGGATTTTCGGTGCTTGTGGCCTTAAAGACAAAGTGCAGGAATGCGTTGAGTGTGGAATCTGATCTCCGTCTTAAATTGACGTCGATTCAACTAGACATCAAATCCTTAACAGCTGAAAAACAACATCACCCATCTTATTAGGTACTGTCTGGAAGACTGCTGATCAGACTGTGGGATTGTTCTTTACTAAAACTGACAAAGTTTACATCATTCCTCAGGTTAGTGTAATTTTTTTTTTTTTTTTTTTTTTTAATGCATAGTTATGTATTTCATTGCAATAGAATTGTGAACTATGTACAGTAGCTTCTGTTACACACTTTGATGCAATATAATTGTAAATGGTATGCAGATAGTATGAAGTGTTATAGATTTAAATATATTTTTAAAGAATGTTTACATCATCTTACTTTCACCAGAATATAAAACAGATTACATTTTATGGTAGTTCTCATAATTCACATGAAATTCTTACAAACTGGTTAATAAATGGTGATAATTTTGTGCAAAGAGACAATCTGTTTATTAAATGTGTCTAATATACAAATATCTATATACTATAAATCTATATTTTTTTAACAAAGAGGTGGGGGGGTCGTGGAGCTTTTGCTATGTTTTTGGGTGGCCTTACCCCTCTGAAGTTTGGGAAGCTTAACTAGACTCTAGTTAATCGATTAGTTCCCACTAATCAGTTTCTGTTCTGTAAGTCTTGTGTTTCCTGAGTTTTGTGTTTGCATGGTTGTGTTGAGTGTTTCCAGAAGTTATCTCCTAGCATTTCCTCAGTGTTTAAATAAAACTGTGTTTTGTTTTTTTTCCGATTCTCGTTGTGCTTGCGTGTTCAATATGTGACACATGAATGGTGTTGCTAGGAAGCCTTACATTATGTCGCTTCTCTGCACGGCTTCAAAAACAAGGGTTAACCTGGTTTGATTTTCCAGCTTATTCCAAATAACCTCAAACATGCAGCTGTTGCATTCTGCATCTAAATCAACTACTGTCCGTTCAGCACAACCAGTGCATACTAAATATTCCCTCAACACGTTGTATTGTCTCTCTTCATCTTGTGACCACTTACAGCTACGGCAGGATAAAATACGTTTAACAAGGTTATACTCTTCAGCATCAGTTTTCACTGATCCCCAATAACACACTAGCTGATGAAACCACTAGCCTACATTTATTCTTACAAACAAAAAAAAAAAAAACAAAAAAAAAAAAACAAAAAAAAAAAAAAAAAAAAAAAAACAAAAAAAAAAAAAAAAAAAAAAAATAAAAAAAAATATGGGATTTGTATTGTATTCAAGAGCTGAGAAAGGCCAGTGTTTGATCATAATTCAATCAACAGTGTGGCGATTTGTTTTAAGTTATGTGCCTAACTAGTGTGGCGGGACAGTAAGGCAGAGAAATAAATCAATAATAGCCCACTACGCCACCTAGGGACTTCCACCCCAGGATATAAACCACTCAACCATACAGGTTCGGTCGACCCAGAAATGATTAAGATGTTTCTGCCAGTTAAAACCAATGTTTTATTACATCAAAAATAATTGGTAGTATAAAAATAATTGGTAGTATAAAAGGAAGGAAGTCACAATTCACTGGAGGACATGGTCGATACAGATACCTTTTAAATACCCATTAAAAAAAAGGATACCAATTAAAAGTATAGTATGCTAACTGGGGGCAGAACAAACAAAAACAATGAGAGAAAAAAAAACTGAAAGCACCTTACAAGGAGAAAATCCTAAACCCCCCAACAGACAAGCACTCACACTCTAGTGCTCGCCACTGCAACCACACGAATGAAAAACAAATATTCCACTGTACCCCAAAGAATAAATGGTGTATCTCTCTAGGTCCCCAAAGGGAGAACTCACAGCACTGACAAAGAAATACAAAAACAAAATTTACAATTACACAATAAGAAAAACAAAGAAAAGAAAACTACAGATATATGCAAAACATTAGGGTACGTGACTAATCATCCCCATAAATCACTGACAGTATCACATCAGCCGTCTTGATCACTATTACCCAAAAAGTTAGTAAAAGAAAAGACTAAATAAACCCTTTAATATTCCCAAAACCATCAAACAAACAAACGACACAAAGAAAGAAGAAATAAAATCGAATAAAGACAACGAGGGCAATAAACAGCAGAAACCGTGGAGACAAAACAGCAGTGCAGTCTGGGTCTGTACATCCAGCCAAATATTGACCCACTCCACGGCTCCACGCTGGACATAAGCCGATAGGCACTTCCCCTCAACTGGGCCAATCCGATTGATATGAAAGAGCTCCCGCTATGACATATCTCGCTACACCCGAACTGCAGGATACAGACTTGGGTTTCACACCAGTACTACACCTCTCACCTATGGAATTCCATTCATCTACATACCTGGGTTTAAACAGAGAAAGGACTGGAATAGAAAACCCAAACCACACGACTCAACCAGGCAAGGGCGACACAACAGAAAACGTGAGGTGCGGGAAATTAATCAAGTGCTCTCTACGACACTGGCACGCTCTACTTTTGTGATACAATCATGTTAATCATTCACCAGCCGGTGATGGACGCAGCTAAACCTGTAGTGAGTTCCTCCTATTCTCCAGCAGAGGGGGTTGTGGTAGCAATATTCATTCCATCACAATCCATCCCACCTATTTGCATCGCCGTCCCAACGATGAACCAGTAAGCCACGAAATTCAGTCCCATGGTCTAAAAAACAAGGAAGCATTAGGCACAATCATCTGGGAATTCATAGCCCCTCTCTCCCTCCTCCACACCGCCCTAGGTAAATTATAAAGATTGGAATGTCGTCCCGCGGTGGCCCGGATGGTCCTTCTCAGTCCACTATCCCCTTCCGGAGGGGGGGAAAAGACGCTGGGGTCACAGCTTGCTCTGGCCTGCTGGCACCACATTCAACAACATTTGATTGACTTGGGAACAGGACTGGGGCAAGGGTAGATGTCTCAGGGACAGAGGGCATAGGTGTCGATCCAGCTTGAACAACGAAAGGCCCGGACACCAGGACCCAATCATCCTCCCCGTCTTCCTCCCCACCCTTCTGAAGTGGCCCAGCCTCCACTTGACTCTTGGCACTTCGACCTCTCTCCGGGCTCTGTGTGGCAATATAATGCTTCAGCAAAGTGCGATGTACATGCTTAATCTTACTCAGGTCGTCTACTGGGGCAATTGTGTACACTGATCCTCTTTCGGTAGGAGCTTTTAACACCTGATACCGAATAGGACTCCAGCAGTCTTGGATCTTATGTCCTCGCACGGACTGCTCCCGCAGCAACACTATTTGCCCCTCCTTCAGGGGGACCTCCCGAACTCAGCCTTCATGACCTTTCCTCCGAGCATCGGCTGCCGCATTCATTCTTTGTCTTGCGCTTTCAAATGGCATCTGAAGTCGTACTTGATGCTCCACGACCCAGTCATGCACACCGCCGACCACTGGGTCTTCCACTCTACCCAGCAAAAAGTCGACCGGCAGCTTCGGATCTTTACCAAACATGAGATAATAAGGGGACTCACCCGTGGACTGATGGGGGGGGGTCGTATTTTAACAAAGCAACTGGGGGAGGCAAGTGGTCCAATCCCTCTTCCTCGTTGCAGGCAGTGTTCGCAGAAGGTTGTGCAGGGTACGGTTAAACCGTTCACACTGCCCATTGCCATCAGGATGATATGGAGTAGTTAGTTTACCATGCCATATAGGCCACACAATTGCTGAATCAGAGAGCTCTCGAAACTCCATCCCTGGTCCGAGTGCAGCTGACTTGGTACTCCGAATTTATAGAACCACTCCGTAACCAGAGCTTGAGCCACTGTAGCGGCACGTTGATCCCGGGGGCGGCCTGGGTGAATTTCGAGAACACAGTCATAAGAACATTTTCCATACCATTCTGAGCTGGCTCAAGGAGGGTAAAGTCCATAGCCATTATCTAATTTGGCCGTGATGCAAGGAGATGATTTATAAAGATACACACCACTGGCTGAGAATTCTTAGATACCTGGCATCTGTCACACTCTTTGCACCAGCGCTCCACCTCAGATGACATGCCGGGTCAGTAACACTGTCTGCGGACCAGCTCCAGTGTTCACTCCATGCCCTGGTGCAGCTGAGTGAGCACTTCTCTCTTTAATGACATGGGGAGAACCAACTACAGAACCTCCTTGCCCCCATCAGGACGTAGAATGTGACGATAGAGCACTCCCTCCTGCTCCACAAGACGATCCCACTGTCGCAGTAATGATAACACTGGCCTTGCATGTGTCCGCCTCTCCTCAGTGGTCGGATGACATTGGCTCTTCCAGAAGGCCAACACCTCCTTGATCACAGGATCCTCCGCCTGCAGGGCACACAAACTAGCAGGGGCATAACAGGGCAAGACAGAAATAGCTGCTTACATTACCTGCGAGGCTGGCTCCAAAGAAACTTGGGGCAAGGACAATGGCTCTTGGCAGTTCTCCTCCATCCCCTCTTCCGTAGGGCCCACATACTGTCGCGAAAGGCCGTCTTGCCAGACCTGTACTTGATAACATAATCAAACGCAGCCAGTTGTGCGACCCACCGCTGCTCGGTAGCACCCAATTTCACGGTGGCAAGGTGGCTTAAAGGGTTGTTATCAGTGTACACAAGGCACTTCTGGCCCAACAAGTCTTCTTGAAATTTTTCGGTCATTGCCGATTTCAGGGCCAGAAACTCCAACTTCATCGACCTGTATGTAATTCGTCATATTACGCTCGGCAGGCTGCAAGCTTCGGCTGGCAAAGGCAACAGGTCTTACCTTGCCCTCTTGCTCCTGTGAGAGAACAGCCCCCAGCCCCCAGCCCTTGATGGCTAGCATCCACTTCTAAAATGAAGTGTAGAGAAAAATTAGCATAGGCCAAAACTGGTGCAGTACTAAGCTTCCTTTTGAGACCTTCAAAGCTGTTCTCGCACTGCTCAGTCCATACTGTGGGGAGGCTCTTTCCAAACCCCTTCCTCTTCTTTGAGCCCACCAGTTGAGCCACCAGCCGATGCAGCGGGCTGTCAGTGCCGCAAAACCCTCCACAAATGTCGATAGAAACTTGCGAAGCCAAGGAAAGACCTTAGCTCAGAGACGTGCAGGCCTTCTCCATTCTGACACAGCCTGGATTTTCTCCGGATCAGTTGAAACGCCCGCCTTTGATATCACATGCCCCAAATAACATACCTCCTGTTTGAAGAATGAACACTTTTCCAACTTGGCTTTGAGGCCTTCTTGTTTCAGCTGTGCCAGCACAATCTCCAGCCGCTCTAGATGTTCTGCAACAGAGGGAGAAAACACGATGACATCGTCCAAGTACAATAATAGAGACTGGCAATGCTGGACCCCAAAGATCCTTTCCATTAGCCTTTGAAATGTACTTGGCGCATTGCATAGGTCGAAGGCCATACAATTCCACTCGAAAAGGCCAAATGTCGTACAGAATGCCGTTTTTGGTTTATCCTTTTCAGTGATTGGAACCTGATTGTACCCGCTTACCAAGTCCATTGTTGTGAACCACTGGGCACCAGAGAGAGCGTCAAGAGACTCTTCAATTCTTGGTAGGGGGAAAAGCATCTTTCCTCGTCTTCCCATTCAACTGACGGTAGTCCACAAACAATCTGAGGCCGCCATCCTTCTTTACTAACACAATAGAGGAGGCATAGGGGCTACCACTTTCCCGGATAATTTGTGCCTCTAACAACTGATTAATGTGGGCCTTAACGGTCTCATATTCTGAAGGGGGAATACGGCGATACCTCTGCCTAACTGGAGTCTCATCTACCAAAGGAATATCGTGAGAAATCAATGTAGTACAACCCAAGTCCGTATCACTGGAGGAAAAAACAGAGCTATATTTGTTCAAGAGCAATTGTACATCATGCTGATCTTTTTCGGAAAGGGGAGACAAATCCAAGGCCTTGATCTTATCCTGGACAGAGGCTTCAAGAGAAACCGTCGTTGCAGTAGCAGTCCTAATCTCCTTAACCTCTGCGGGTAGACTAACTACACTTATCGGGGTAAGGGTACCAATTACAGTATGAGGATATAATACAACGTCTTCCGACCCTACATTAACTACTGGGATGTATACTGTACCGCTGGTTACTGCAATCAGCGATGGAGAGGCCAACAACCCTGCTGGTAGCCCAGTACCTGGGGGCTCAAACAAAACAAGATGTCCGGCATACTGGACAGAACGTAGTATTATCATAAAGTACCACCAGGAACTCTGCAAACTCTTCATCCCTGCACTCTCACCTGCCCTAGAAAATCTACTGCAGGCTCAACCTTAGCCCGATAGCACTGTTGCAGGGCTTGACGAACAGGGCTTGGGGCCCGTGTCACTGAGGGAACATCAAATAACGCAGACCCATACTCCCCAAATAACTCTGCATAACATTCTTTAAGAACATTCATTCCTAACACCCCTGGAACTCTGGTACTATTCCCTGGAGGGTCTTTGACCACTAACACTCCCCGTCCAAGCATTACATTTCCACAAAGCTCCACATCCACTTCTATATACCCCAAATACGGTATAGCTAGACCATTAGCAGCCTGAAGCTGTAACCAATGGCAGGACTGTAACCGTGCCGGACCCAAAGCTACAAAGTGCCCTGGAGAAAAAAAAAAAAAACTCTGTTAACATGACACCCGAACACCCCCCCACAATTACATCAACGTGGGGACAAGATGACATCAACTGAGGCATAGATTCGACTTCTGCACTACCCACCGAGCCCAACATACCCCCATCCGAACTGTGACTCAACAGCTCGGTGGGTATTAGTTTTCCGACTGCCGAGCCAAAGGACTAGGAGCACTTCCTCAAGGAGGCACACGCAAGGATGACTGGGACCGAGGTGTGACCCTCTCGCCATCACATTCTCGGGCATAATGGCCAGATTTCTGACATCGCCATACAGATAACTGAACCCCCACGATGGGAAGAGCCCTAACTACGCTGGCACTGTAATGTCGCAAAGTTCTGGGGGGGGTAAAAACAAAAAAACAACAGCTGATCTAAATTGTCTTGCTGCGGTTTCAAAGCTCCTTACTCAGCGAGTTCTGAAGTAGACGCAAACCAACTCAAAATAAGAAAACGCAACACCAGGAGTTGATACATTTCCCTGAACCCCACACTGGAACCCATATGCTAAGGATACTGACTGGCTACGGTCCCGACTACCCACTGACGCTCCCTCACGCTCCCACCTAATAGCCTCTCTACGAACATCCAACAGATTAGAGTCTGGTTTTTCACAAACAAAATGATTGAGTTCTCTACGGAGCTCAGTCATAAATGTACTCCACAAATTGGTCATGTAGTAGAATCTTTATGTTAGGCATATCATAGGGGGCATTCTTTTTAACCCTTTCCATTAAACACAATAATGCATGTGAAAACTCCTGCAAAGACTCCCCTTCCTGTTGTTTTCGGGAAAATAACTCTTCCTGTAAAGTGACATAGGACTGAGAACCTGCATAAAGTTCCTGTAAAATGGCAAGAATCTTTACGGGGTCTTCCCTTTCCTCTCGTGACCGATATTTAATCTCCTCCTTCGCTTCCCCCTCTAAATGATCATACATAAAGAAGGCTCGGTCAACAGAAGATAAATGACGGGCACGTACACTCACCTCTACTTCCTCCACCCATTCACCTAAACTTAAACCACCCCTGCCACTAAATAGGGGGCAACGCCTTTCTCTAGGGATGTACACTACCCTTTCAGCGGTGGGGACACTAGCAGAAGAAACACTAAGGGGCAAGGCATTACTGCTAGAGGGACCAGTGCCTCCAACCGGGCTACCAGCTCCTGCAGTTGTAGCAAGTCCTCGGCCATCATGACTGGGAAAAAAAAAATGCCAAATGAGAAATCAATACACCCCTACCCAACCTGATGGAGCCTACTAATGTTTTGTCTCTCAATATTCAAATTCTAATTCAGGCAGAACATCTCAACTTCAACTGGGTAAACTACCCTGCTGACTACGCCAGAATGTGGCAGGACAGTAAGGCAGAGAAATAAATCAATAATGCAATTATAGCCCACTACGCCACCTAGGGACTTCCACCCCAGGATATAAACCACTCAACCATACAGGTTTGGTCTACCCAGAAATGATTGAGATGTTTCTGCCAGTTAAAACCAATGTTTTATTACATCAAAAATAATTCTGTTTAAAAACAAAGGAAGTCACAATTCACAGGGAGACAGATACCTGTCGATACAGATACCTTTTAAATACCCATAAACAAAAGAAGGATACCAATTAAAGTATATTATGCTAACTGGGGGCAGAACAAACAAAAACAACGAGAAAAAAAAAAACTGAAAGCACCACCTGGGTCGCTGAAAGCACTTACAAGGAGAAAATCCTAAACCCCCCAAGAGACAAGCCCTCACACTCTAATGCTCTCCACTGCAACCACACGTATGAAAAACAAATGTGATCCACACGGCACCCCAAATAATAAATGGTGTATCTCTCTAGGTCCCCAAAGGGAGAACTCTCAGCACTGACAAAGAAATACAAAAACAAATATACAATTACACAACAAGAAAAATAAAAACTACAGATATATGCAAAACATTAGGGTACGTGACTAATCATCCCCATAAATCACTGAGAGTATCACATCAGCCGTCTTGATCACTATTACCCAAAAAGTTAAGAAAAGAAAACGACTAAAACCCTTTAATATTCCCAAAACCATCAAACAAACAACTGACACAAAGAAAGAAGAAAGAAAAGCTAATAAAGACAACGAGGGCAATAAACAGCAGAAACCGTAGAGAAAAAAACAGCAGCGCAGTCTGGGTCCGTACGTCCTGCCAAATATTGACCCACTCCACGGCTCCACGCTGGACATAAGCTGATAGGCAGTTCCCCTCAACTGGGTCAATCCGATTGATATGAAAGAGCTCCCGCTATGACATATCTCGCTACACCCGAACTGCAGGATACAGACTTGAGTTACACACCAGTACTACACCTCTCACCTATGGAATTCCATTAATCCACATACCTGGGTTTAAACAGAGAAAGGACTGGAATAGAAAACCCAAACCACACGACTCCACCAGGCAAGGGCGACACAACAGAAAATGTGAGGAGTGGGAAATTAATCAAGTGCTCACTACGCCACTGGTACACTCTACTTTTATTGTGATACAATCATGTTAATCATTCACCAGCCGGTGATGGATGCAGCTAAACCTGTAGTGAGTTCCTCCTATTCTCCAGCAGAGGGGGTTGTGGTAGCAATATTCATTCCATCACACTAGCATTACACTTTTTTAATTAGAAAAGGCTACTTAAATGTAAAGAGGTGCTGTTTAAACAACAGCATGCAACAGATCACATGCAACCTATTCTGGCCTATGTTGTCTGTCTTTCTACTTCCTATGTTCTGTACATTTCCAGCAGCCAGATGATTATATTTGTTTGTGGCTCTGTGTTGGTAAAGCCCATTGTTAACAGAAAAAGAGTAGATATTAAGTGGATTTGGTTTAGTGTATGATTATTTAAATTGAACTGAACATTGAATGTACACTTTATTAGTGCCAGAGAGCAGATGAGCAGATCAACATGAAGTCTGCAGCTACAGAACTCATCAGAAAGCTCTGCAGAGTTCTTAAGTATTGCAATACCTGTCAATCACAAAGTTTTCCCCACATCCCCCATCCATTGAACTTAGCTTATATTTTTTTTAGCTTAGCATATTTCGGCTAATTTAATTATGCTTTCAAATTCCACTAAGGGCATGGTACTCTGTTCATTTAAAAACATATCACCATGTTTACTATCCATTCCCCACAAAAATTCTGCTCAGAAACCATCTGCAAATTCCATCTAGGTCTGCCGATAAGGCACTAATCTTTCCTAAACTCCAAACCCAGTGCACTTCTAATGCTAACAAAACACTTCAAGATTCTATACAACAATTACTTTACTATACAGTAGCTGATGCAGAAAACAAGTTTTGAAATTTTCCCTGGAAAGGGAGTTTTTCCTTTATTTTGGATCAGCCCTGCTGTTTCCGTAAGTTATGTCAGCTTAGTAGTGTAACGTTGGGAGGCGTGACAACGCAGTAGTGGATCCAAGCGCAGACTTTATTCCAAAGAGTGGTCAAACAGGCAGGGTCACACACCAGCAAACAGTATAATCCAAGGCCCAGGCAAAAGAGTAATCCAAGACAGGCGATGGTCAGGGAAGGCTGCAAACAACCAGAAACGAGGTAAACAGTCCAAGTTCAAGAGACAAGGCAAGTAATGCAAGAACAAGAACTCCAAAGACACAGGAACGAGGGAAAGCTACAAGCTAACAATACTGAGCAAAGTGTGTGTGTGTGAGTGCATCTTTTATAGGTGAACTGCTTAGGCTGATGCTATACCGTCAGTGTTTGGGGTAACTGAGTTACATGTACGGGGCGTTACGGATTTAATTACAAATAAATCACTGTAAATCCGATTTTTATTTTACAGTTAATGAGAAAAATTGTGTAATTAAATTACAGTTGCTTATGAAAATTTTAACGATTACAAAGGGGATTACATTTTAATATTTACACACATCCACATACAGATTTATTTGAATTCTTTCCCAAATTGGCACTGATTACCTCTGCGCCATTAATTTCCGCGAGCTAAAACCCAGACTGGTTTTTCGCGAAGTCCATTCATAAAAACGTAATTTACTCTATAGCGCGGAATGCCACGGAATATGTCACATTTTGAACAATTAAATCAAAAGTAGGTCAGTGCACTTGAATCAAAACGCGATATGGACTAGTGTCTGTGAATATTAAGCCGCAAAAAGACAATATATGAATCCTGCACATTCTGCATGTCTGTGGAAATGAGGCGCAGACTGGCCATTGGGAGAATCGGGACAATTCCCGGTGGCCTGGCAGTCGATTTGGCCCGCTATTTTTAATATTATTATTGTATAATTGCCTGCCGAGTGTACTAAAGCGATTATTTCCGAATTCTCCATTCGATAATTAAATCTCGAATAAATCATGAATCGGTTAGTCGTGATTGTCAATGCTTTGGCTTGCACGCTCTCCACGCCTCCGCCAAATGGTTTGGATCAGCGTAATCAATGCGAGAGAGAGAATGGACTGGACTGTGGAAGCACACAGGTGGCGCAGAGAAGCAAAACTACTGTTCATGGTTTCAAGTGTAGGTCAGTTTCATCTGTAAATATGTTATTGTAGTTTTGTCTTTGTTTACTTAAGCAGCAGCAGCCCATTGCTCATCAGTCATCACTCAAAATACTGTATAAAGGACATCATTATTATCTATTGTAATGTTACAGTAGTAATTTAGCAGACAAATAATCATATTTTACAATTTTAGGGGGAGCTAGGGCAGACAACAAAACAACCCTTATGAAAATTAACGATGATTTTACTATAAATCAAAAGACTAGTTACTATTGTTAAACCACAAATTAACCATGTTTTTTGCTACACTAACCATAGCTTAACCATGGAATTTGTAGTAAAAATAAATACAAATGGTAATCCATTTGCCAAAAAAAACAACAACATGGTTACTGTACTTTTACTATAATAAAAGCATGGTTAATTTTTGTAAGGGAAAAACATGACTCATGTTCAGTATTAGGATTTTTCTATAAAGATATTGTAGTGATGTACTAATTTTGACATGTAGGCAATTTAGAAAGTATAGTTTTGTTAAATCTTGAGTATTAAAGTCATGAGAGAGATATAAAGAGACTGAAAAGAAAAATGTAAGTGAAGGTGCAGTTCAGGAGATAACTTTTAATTATTTTGCATGTCCCCAACCTAAGGATTTAAACCTTTTTTTATGTGAGGTCCATACAAAAAATAGGGTTGTCCATGTTTCAGAATTTGTTGCGGGTGTATGAGTGTGAGATTTCCCGACCTGAATTTTTTTCCCAGTCCGCCCCTCGTGGAAATTAATGGCACAGACATGCGGTTTCATTTACTACACGTAGGCCTTCTGAAGCTTGCAGTGTTTTCAGCCTCTGCCACCTCAATATATGAGTACAAAAACATAATCTCTAATCGCTAGTCACTTCATGAGCATTTTACTTATTTTGAGAAAATTATCATCTTTTTTTTTTTTCCAAACCATTGTTAGATGCAGTGTTTCCTGTAGTTATGCAAAAACTTGCTTTCAAAAACAGTATCAGTAAACTATTTCTTATGATTTTAAATCTGCATTGAACTTCAGATCAATCTCAAAGTAAAAGGCGGTACTTAAGTCTTATTTTGTGGTGGATGTATTCAAATTTGATCATCTTAATTCAAGGGATGAAGGATTTTGAAAGTCTGAGCACTACTGTAAAGTTAACCCTGCATGGTGTAAATGTTTGAAAATGATTAACAGTTGCAAATAAGCATTCATTAGAAATTTAGAAAAGTAATCAAAAAGTAATCGGTTACATTATTTTAATAAAGTAATTGAAAAAGTTACACTACCATTACATATTTTTAATAGGGTAACTTGTAATCTGTAAACTATTACTTTTCCAAAGTAACCTTCCCAACACTGGATGCAGGTGAATGCAATCAGTGATCAAGAGTCCAGGCAAAGGATTATGGGGAATGTAGTTAGTGAGGGAGTGACAACAGTCTGGGCTGAATGTAACAAGTAGCCTGAAAGCACAAAGATGTGAAATTAGCAGACACCACAGCATGCTTATTGACAGCCATGCCAGAGACCTCTGGCTCAAAAGGTCACACAGTATAGCAGGAAGTGAACATAGATACAGTGGGATCAGTGCAGAAATGCAAAAGGCCTATTCACACCATCACAAATATTCAAATTTGTCTATTCAGACCAATGTGGAAAAAAGTGTAAGATGGGCTGAGTGAAAATAGTATTTCACTCTCTGAGAGTAGGTGGTGCATATATAAAAGCAGAAATATAGAACTGTATTATGCTATTTGCTGATATACCTTATTTGTATTTTTTCCTTTTTTTTGTTAGTATTCTTGTTTTTCTCAGTATTTCATATGTGCTCATAATAAACTCACACAGGAGCAGCACTGCACACCTTTTCATTTCTGAAACCCACTTGTCATGATGAAGTCAAACATTTATGATTTGTTTTTATTATTATTTAAGATGTCTCTCAAACAACACCAAATACAAAAGTACAGAGAAAGAGAGTCGGGTCCTAATTCTTTCTCTACTATTCATTGTTGCTTAGCAAAGTAGTCTGTTTGTGAGTGTCATAGTTTTATGCAACAGCAGCATCTCCGGGTAAATGACCAAAAGTGTTATTATTATTGATTGGCCAGTTTTCTTCGCAGTGTGATGTAAGAGATTAAAACAGCTTTCCCTAAAAGCATGTGAATGTTCATTTCAGTCTGAAAAGGCATATCAAAGCAGAGTGTCTCTTTGGAAAAGCAGGTCACATTTGTATTGTCCTTATGTTTGTCTGTTTTAATGTGAGGACATTCATTTGGACTGAGTTTTCTGCTCTCTAAACCTGAATCCCGTGCGAGTTGTGAGTGATTTTTTAATTTTTTTAATGAAAGAATCCTTCGACTTCAAAGACGACTGGTGAGATGCTGCTGGTTAATATTTACATAAACATCATATGGATAGTATGATTTTTTACTGAACAGTTGTATTTGTAGGAACAGTGCCCGGTTGTATAAAGCACAAGTGTAATTTTCCCTTAAGATCCCTCTAAGGGAAACTTAAGGGCGTTGAATAAAATATCCCTTAAATGTTACTTAAGGGTTTCTTTAGGTGAAACGTCATAAACCCTTAGAAGTTATCTTAGGCTGATGATACACGGGGCAACTTTTTGAGCAATATTGCTAAGCAACTTTGTTTAATGTTGGCGTCAACGGGCAACCAGGTGAAACACAACTGATTTAAAGTATCCATATAGAAATGTGTTACCCATTCTCAGTGGGAAAGTGCCCAAGCAACATTGCTCAAAAAAAGTTGCCTGGCAAAATTGCTCAAAAAGTTGCCATGTAGCATCAGCTTAAAGTATCCCTTAAAACCCATTAAGTGTTGCATAAAGCCCCTTAACTGTCACTTTCCTAAGGATAACATGAAGGTTGGAAAATGTTACCCTTAAGTGTTACACAAAAGTCTTCTACAAGCCATGATGTCCGCTTTATATGTTAAACATATTTTAATATACGCATTTATTCACATATAAACATTGATCAAATTACATACAGCACATAATTACCTCAAACATGTGTGCGTTACACTTGAGAGCAAATTTCTATTTCTATTTTTATATTATTATATTTATACTTTCAGTATGAGAGCACCCTCCGGCTTTGAGTATGAATGAAACACACACTGCATGGAGTGTTTAGCGCTCCACATGTTCACGATCGTTTTAGATACGAATAACGTCATGCATAGACTATATATATTTATTCACACTAGTCCCTGAAAACCTCTACATGGACGGATCGAAATGATGAGAGGTCTTTATTTGTTGTCCAAAGATGAATAAAAGTCTTATGGGTTTGAACTGACACGAGGGAGAGTAAATGTTTTTTCAGAATTTTCAGTTTTGAGTGAATTATCAATTTGGGTTTCTGTCTCGTCTGGTTCTCTTTCATATTTGCTTTTCTTTTTTGTTTTCCTTATCCATATTATATTGTTTCACGAGTTCACACTTACATATAATAAAAGAGGGTACTCCCCCTGTCCGGGGAGAGGGCTCCGAGCTCTGTAATTCCTCCCGAACCCGGGGTACTCCCCCTGTCCGGGAAGAGGGGTCCGAGCTCGGCCTTTAGCCTGGACCCAGAGCGCTCCCCCCAAAAGATGCAATTAGCGTGGGACAGCAGCCAGAGTGGGGCGTTGATAACCCCCCAAAACTTGCAGAACTTAAGGTTGGTGGGGTGCTGGACGCCGCTTGGCGTAGAATCATTGCAGTGGTATCAGAAAAGAGAAAGTGGCTTCTGCGGAAGCAAGCACTGCTGCGGCAGTTAGAAATAAAGATATAGGCTTCTGCGGAAGCAAGCACTGCTGCGGCAGTGTGCAAGTAAGATGAGTGGGAATAGAGATACGGCTCCTGTGGGCACTGCATGCACGTGTTTCTGCAGCCTGAATTGAACTGCTGGTTTCGTCTGGCCAGAGGAGAGCTGGCCCCCCGACTGAGCCTGGTTTCTCCCAAGGTTTTTTCTCCATTTCTGTTACCGATGGAGTTTTGGTTCCTTGCCGCGGTCATTTCTGGCTTGCTTAGTTGGGGACACTTCTTTTCCAGCGATATTGTTGACTTGATTGCACAGATACTATTTAAACTGAACTGAGCTCGATTATGACATCACAAATTTCGATGATGAACTGCCTTTAACTGAAAATTGAGTGTTTACTATTGTCCTTTTGCATTATTGACACACTATTTTCCTATTTATACTGTAAAGCTATTTGACACAATCTGTATTGTTAAAAGCGGCTATATACATAATAGGGATGCACAGATACCGATACTGGTGTAAAAATAAGACCATTTATAGGGGCATTCACTATAAACATCATTTATTTTCAACCGTAGGCATTCACGGCTTTCTGGCGAAAGTGAATCTAGCAGATTGTGTGAAATGCGCTAGGCTGTACTTGTTCCTCTCATTCTGCGCCAGTACAAATACTTGCACGCGTTGTGCGTGTTTTGCTTGCTTGAGTGTTTCTGCATTATATGAGTGGCTTTGGAATATAAATCGCAGCACTTTCAGATGAAAAAAACGCAAATTCTATTTATGAAAATATCACAGTTAAGAGATTTATAATTAGTGGTTCCCTGCATTATTACAGTAAAGTGCGTGATTACAGTACTAAGCCACTGCAGTGGAGCAGCTCTAATGTTATTAAATTAAAGATGATGTAGGCTACTATAGAGAGAGAAAAAAATTAACAGTGAATGTAATAAAAATTTGTAAAATACATTTTAATGGGCATAATTAAGTGTGAAAATAACCGAAGGATATACAGTCAAACCAAAAATTATTCAGAGACCAGATATAATTTTTAATATTTTTTTACTAGTGGGTGCAGGACACTATAGTGAGGATAGCAAAATAAAGTAAACTGTGACAAATCATACCAAAAAAATCTTCATACAGTGGACTACCAATAAAACTGATACAAATTTGGGACCAAAATTGATGGCATATTTTTAAGTTTCCACTGTTATCAAAAAAAAAAAATGCAATTGATCGCGCTGGTGCCTCCATGTCCTGCAAAGCGCGCTTTAGCTTCCACTCTCCGCACAAACGATTGGATATGCGCTTAACGGCGCTCATTTATCTAGGTTAAATGTTTAAATTAATACTGTGAAATGCATGAAGTGTTTTATGTCTGTTTATTTTGGTTTGAGAAGGCTAAATTGATCAAACATAATGCTCAACTCACTGTCTGCCGCTGCCGCTTGGTCTATCCTTTAAAAAAACAAAAACTTGAATTTAACAAACATAACATTTTCCAAACATATTTCTAAATTAACTTAATAAAGAAACAAAAGGAAATATGACCACTTTGCCATTAAAAAACTAAATTGAACTATTTTTATAGCTGTGTAATGGGGAAGAGAGAGAGAAAAAAGTCACGGTATCCAGTCGGGCTCGGGCCGAGAATTCTCATAAGCTGTTGGACAAGGACCGGGCCCATGCAGGGCTCTATTCGTTCCCTCGTTTCAATTAAAAGTTCCCCCCAAGCTCGGTGGCCCCCAAACTTCCTGGGCCCATATGCACCTGCAGACCCTGTATGCCCAGACGCTACGCCACTGCGTGAAACACTTGTAGGGCTGCATCCGAAAACTTAGGCAGCTGACTTGCTGCCTCGCTGCCATATGAGGCAATGACATTACAGACAGCGTTTTTGCATGAAGGCACCTCATAAAACTGATTTCGGACTGTCTTCTGAGGCAGCGGAACGGTTAAATGATCTACAACAAAATAAAAATTTTTGTGAACTAAACAAATATTTAATTACTATAATACTGATTTCTCACTAGAAATAACATCAAAATTGTTAATCAAAAAGTTAGTCAGAAATATACATTTACATGCAAACTGACCACCAAACGCAACTTTCAGATGCCATCTTTATTTTTTAGCTCAACCGTCACGGAATGGAGCGCACAGGATTGTGGGATATCAAAAGCAGTGAAGAATACATCTATGCTGCCTTCAAAATTCAATCATTAAGAAGGTACCGGTCCGAACAGGAGTAAAGCAAGAATTTGGATTCGGATCGTGCCTTGATGCCGTCCTGCCTTGGAATGCTGCCTCCTTGTCCAAAGGGAGCGAAGTAATTTCCTCATTAATTATCTTCAGCTGGGATGTTCCAGTGACAACGCAGCACGGTGTTCGTCAGTAGATTCGGCTTAAAAAAATATACAGACCGGCAAAAAATATATATACATTTTATGTTTTAAAAAGTTTGATATATATTAGTTTTTATATATTATATAGCATATTTTAAAAACTTTTCAAAATATAAAATGTATGTTTGTTTGCAACAGTTATGCTAACAACAATAAAAATACATATATGACAGTAAAACAGCGACATCTGCTGACGGAAACCGTGCTGCGTTGTCACGGGAACATGCCAGCTGAAGATAATGAGGAAATTACGTTGCTCCCTTTGCCAAGTGAATTCCAAACGACTACATAATGGCACGTGCCCTGTTCACGCCAAAGTTCCCACTCCAAGGGGATAGGGATGATCACTTCCATTTGGAATTTGTCCCGTGAACCATTCGGTACCGATACTCATACCGGCACACCCCTAGTGGCAAGTCTCCCTTTGAGGGAACTCCATAGCTGTGTCGATGATAATGGTATGGGAATGCTTCTGGGTGACTGCATCTGAAGCATGTGTTGAATCACTCCAATTTCATTGGTGCAGCGTTACCCTGTGATGAGTGACAGTGTTCCGTGAAAGCTATATAGAATAACCGGAGCAAAACATTGTCAGCTTCTGTGCCTTCAGTAAGCTCTCTGTGTTGGTGAGTCTTATTTAATGTTTGTGTCCTGCAGGAATTAGCTTTGTTGTTAATCTGGAAAGTG
Organism: Sinocyclocheilus anophthalmus; assembly: GCA_018155175.1. Taxonomy (NCBI): domain Eukaryota; kingdom Metazoa; phylum Chordata; class Actinopteri; order Cypriniformes; family Cyprinidae; genus Sinocyclocheilus; species Sinocyclocheilus anophthalmus. The sequence goes on from JADLZN010003786.1 coordinate 115,903, forward strand.
AACAGTTTAAGACCTATGTGCCTCCCTGCCCACACTACATCACGGGCGGGGACATACATGATCTTTGTGTTCACTGCTTGGGAACGGAGCATGCCTGTCCACTTTCAGGAGCCGACGGTGCCAAAATAATAAACAAAACGTTCTTAATATAAGACCCTCTAAATTACCTATCCGAAGTAAAGAAACTAAAATAAAATACAATTCTCTAACCTAACTACCTAATCCAAAAACACAGATCCAAACATTACAAAAACAAAAGATGGCGTCTGACTCCTTACTTTCCCAATAACTATGTACAATATTCACCACAAATATTTACAAAGAAACATCAAATTCAGAGGGAGAATCGAAATCGTACAACAGGCAAGGGTCGGGTAAGCCAGATTACCTTTACACAAACAATGAATATCCAGACAATCTCTCTCAGCATACAAATGGGGAGGTAAAACAGCACAAGTACTGCACCAACAAACAGCATGTTCACAAAATGGCCACCACAACCACACCCCCCCTTCCTGAAGGAAATGCTGTCATCTCCTTTAAGGGGGAGAAGACCAATCAGAGGACGACATCAATGAGTCTGCAGGAACCAATCAGCAGCAACCTGGGCAGACACACACAAACCAACAGAACAAAACACAACAAAACTATAGGGTCGTAACAGTACAAACCAAAGAGCACAACATGAAGGTTAATATTCCATGTAGGAACAGAATAGAATGCAAGCACATCCACAGTGTGAATATCAGCTTGTTTTGAAAGATTCCTTCCCTCAAGTCTCTTGTGTAACCATTAAAATTGGCTCATTATTATCATTAGTGGTTCTTGCTAAGGTATTCCTTAACCAACTCGTTTCTGTGAACCTGTTGCACAGAAACGTACTGGGGTATGTTTCCTGTACTGCTACATAATACACTGCTTAGCCACTGTATAACAATGCATTGTTGGAGAAATAAACCAGAGAAATGTCTCGACTGTTTCCCCGAAACTAGAGTTACATGGTCACACCTTCAGCATTGGGACCACACTGGTTCAACAATACAAGACTGTTGTTAATTACGCCAAACGTAGATAGTAAAGTAATAACATCTGCTAATTAATCGGTTCAAGATTAAAATAATGTATAATTACATACATGCAATATGTAATTGCTGTAGACTACCATATACATTCAGTTTATTTGGCAGCTATCTCCACAACGTAATTTCTCTGACATGCTGCTGTCTGTCACACAACAAGGTAATCCAAAGCATGACGATAAAGATGAAGATTCTAAATAGTACAGATTAACAGAACAAACTCCAAAAGGCAGGCAAAGAAAACCAACCATGTAACATTAACTATTCCAAATAAATGAGGATTCAAACAGAGTAGTTAATTGTCAGCTATTATTAATTTAGTCTTAGTCTTAGTCCTGTGTCAAATGTAACTTTTAGTTTTTATCATATTTAGTCAACTCACCCTCCTCTCTCGCCAGTGAGCAGCAGTGGGCGGATCGGGAGGACGAACCAACGGACTACCCACACACCCTCTGCTCAAACGCAGGTCAGTGTTACACACACCCAGACCCCGCCTCGGACTGGCACCGAGGCCGGGTCCCTGCGTTCTTCCATGCTGCCCCACTGTGGGTACGCCTGTAGTGCCATTGATGCCACTAGCGCATTGTCTGGGAGCCTGGCTAGAGCTACCCAGCCCGTCTCGATGGCTCCTTCGAACCGTCAGGCTCGGCTATGCGATTCAGTTCGCCCGGCACCCTCCCAAGTTCAGGGGCGTCCACTTTACGTTAGCGAAAGCAGCAGATGCCCTTCTTGCGTTTATAATAATATAGATAAATAATGAACACACGTCAAAACGAAAACACAGATACTTACAAGACTAAGTAGGAATGTCCTTTATCGTTTGTTGTTTTACTTGCTCTCCGACAAGTAAACTCAGTGCTCTCTTGTGTAAAAAAAAAATTTCAAAACACAACACTGATCTCTAACTCTCATGTCTCGCATTGCCAGTAGTCATGTCTCAGTAGGGCTACAATTGCCATCTAGCGGTTTGGAATTGTAATTGCATTTTTATTTATAAAGTGAAAGACAGCCGAATTTCAATAATATCATATAATGTGTATGAGTGTAACATTTAGCTTGTGGGATGCATGGCATCATATTATCAAATGCAAGTAAACTTTTGAAACATTTAAATTAACATTATTTTATATTTTATTTACTTATTTTACAGCATTATTAAATATAGCATTATTTATTATGCCAAAAATAATGCTAATTTAAATGTTTGATAAGAAGCTGCGTGGGCGAAAATGACATGTAAACAATTTTAAGGCTATTTTGGCTATGCTCATCGCTGGTCTGGTTACTGGTATAGGGCTATAGCCAAGCCGTTAAAATTAGACCACAGATTGCCTCGATTTCGCCAAGTGAAATAAAAGCAGACTACATGTAGCCCGTCCAATTTAGAGTTAAATCGTGGCTACATATAGACCATGTCATGAAATTACACTTATATCTTTGTAGATATTATTGACACTGCGAACATGACGGGATATCAACCATCTCATGCGCTGCCTTGCCAAAAACTACAATGAATCAGGTTTGACTATAAGTGGGCTACAGATAGCCGCTCTGACTACGAGCTAAATCGTGGCTATGCACAGGCTAGTATTGAACCTGTCAAAAGAACGAAACCAACCCCTGTTAAACGCTGCTACTTTGTTCACATGATGGAATATCATGCATCTCACGAGTTATTTTTCCAAAAAACGACATGGAACCAAATTCAAGGTTATTTGGGCTAGAATTGGGTTACACATAGCCGGACTATATCGTGTCTATACTTAACCGAGACGTTGAAATGACTGCTATTGCTTGCTGGGTTTAGTCGACTAAGGCCCGGTTTCACTTTTTTTGTTGTTGTTTCACCGATTTTTAGCTTAAGCCAGGACTAGGTCTTAGTTAAATTAAGATATTTAAGCAACTTTTACAAAAATGTCTTAGAAGAAAACACTACAGGTGTGCAGTCTGGGACTAGCTTAAGCCTTGTCTGTGAAACCGGGGGTTAATGTCTGAGAATTTTAGTCTAGTTTTAGTCAGTGGAAACTTACACATTTTCATCATATTTTTGTCTTACTGTATAATGGTTAAAAAGATGAAAAATATATATTATTTTGCTCAATTTTAATTGCAATGAGTGTTGTCATTTGGGAAATTTATTTTTACATTTCATCAGAAGTTGTTCTTTCACCAATAAGCACAAATCAATAAAATATTGACTCGTATGCATGGTTTATTTTACCTCATCTAGTGTACATATTTATAACAGGATATCAAGAGGCTAAATAAACACCAAATACTACGTTATGAAAACTGGTTAACAGAAACCTACTCCCAAATATTATAACAGAGAAATTCCTAATAGTAATTCCAACAATTCCAAATTACATTACTGTTTCTCTTTTAAAGCAATGGCAAATAGATTCATTGCCGCACAGAGAACAATCCGCAACCACTATCGCAAACAATACAGTCGAGGTCCATGACAGAACACAGACTGGCTGAATGATGCTTTCATTTAAACAGAATACCTCAAACGGAGATCGCTGAACTCCAGCTTACTTGTACAGTACTGTGTGTCAGTGTTTTCAGATCACGGCGCCTCCACAGAGAAAGAGCGTGTGAATGGTTGCCAGATTGCATGAAACAGAGGAACTAATTTACACAGAATGATGAGGAGAACAGCTGAACACGATGAAACAATCAAATCAAAAACCATGGCAACACATCAGACACGCAGACAGGAAATTAACACAGAAAACCAAACTAAACTGAATGTCATTGTGACACTGTCATGGCATCTGAGGACTACTTAACTATTTTTATGACCCATCGTTTTGCTTTATTTGATGTTTGATTCATCACGGGTTCCCATAGACATTGATGAGCGGACTCTTCAAAAATGGGACTGATTTGTTGACACACTAAAAACATATAATGAATGCCGAGTTTTAAATGGAATAGGGGTGTCCCCGACAAGGATTTTCACAGTCTAATCGGAATTTTCGAATCTTGCTGATAGTCGACTGATCATATCAATGAATGAATGATGCATTTATATATGTCGAATCATATGTTTGGGGGCAGGGGGCGAAATACATTACCAAGAGTCAAGTCAGACATTCTACAGTCATAATTACTGACGTTAACACAGAGGGAAAATGTGTAGCCTAACGGACGCCTCGCAGATACAAGAATAATGTTTTATGTTTTGATTAAAAGATAGTTAACATTAAACGTCAGCGAAACCCTAAGAATTCACAAATTTTTTTACAGTAGTGCTCTCATTATAATATAATAGTATATGACAGTTATTAATGTTCTTCATTTCTGTTTTGAGCTGCGTGCGCTGAAGATGACCAGTAGAGTGAAGCATTTGATAGCAGTAGCAGAAAAAGAGTAGAGAATGGTAGTCTTAGAGGGTCAAGTGTTTTCAATTTTTATCCAGCTGTATTTACTCAGTGCATAACAAGTGAAAGATATAAACACCAACATGTCAGAAAAATAAATAAGTAAAAAATAAATAAATCGATCAATCAATAAATCAGAATCACTGAGTTGGGGAAAAAATTACATGTAAACTCCTATCAGGTGTAGCTAATCACCTTCTCAATGGCACACAAACAATTTGACTTTCACCTGTGATCAGCTGTGGTTATTTTGATTAGCTCAGCATGAAAATAGCTTTCCTGGAGCATTTCAGTTTTTGGTAGTGCAACTGAAGCAAACAATCCACTATGGGTGGCAAGGCACTGTCAAAGATCTCCAGGATAAAGTTGTGGACAGGCACAAGTCAGGAAATGGATACAAAAAATGTCAAAGGTTTCATCAATGCCTAGAAGCAAAGTTAAGTCTATTATTAAGAAGTGGATGGTATTTGGTACAACACAGACCCTTTCTGTATCAGGATGTCACTCCAAACTGGATGAAAGAGCCATGAGGAAACTAGTCAGAGGGGCTACAAAGAGACCTACAGCAACTCTGAAGCAGTTGCAGGAATTTATTACAAAGAGTAGTCATTGTGTGCATGTAACAACAATATCACACATTTTCCACAAATGTGGCTTGTATGGGAGGGTTGCAAAAAAAAAGCCACTCCTCAAGAAAGGCCACATTCAGTCACGACTGAGCTTTGCCAACCGCACTTCTTTGGCAGATTCTGAGGCAGATGATCCTAAATAAAAAAACAATGTATTTTTTGGCCACCAATGAATGTCTGGCAGAAATCCAATACGCAACATCCAATAACACTATTGCTTCAGTAAGCATGAAGGTGGTCATTGATAGTGGTGTCTCTGCAGCCGGGACTTACACGTGTCAGGATGGAAGGAAAAATGGATTGGGCAAAATACCATCAAATTCTTGCTGCCCTCTGCCAGAAATACAGGTGCATCTCAGTAAATTAATGTCTTGGAAAAGTTCATTTATTTCAGTATTTCAACTCAAATTGTGAAACTCGTGTCTTAAATCAATTCAGTGCACACAGACTGCAGTAGTTTAAGTCTTGGGTTCTTTTAATTGTGATGATTTTGGCTCACATTTAACAAAACCTCACCAATTCACTATCTCAACAACTTAGAATATGGTGACATGCCAATCAGATAATCAACTCAAAACACCTGCAAAGTTTTTCCTGAGCCTTCAAAATGGTCTCTCAGTTTGGTTTGCTAGGCTACACAATCATGGGGAAGACTGCTGATCTGATAGTTGTCAGAAGACAATCATTGACACCCTTCACAAGGAGGGTAAGCCACAAACATTCATTGCCAAAGAAGCTGTCTGTTCACAGAGTGCTGTATCCAAGCATGTTACAGAAAGTTGAGTGGAAGGAAAAAGATGAAGAAAAAGATGCACAACCAACCGATCGGATTGTCTTGCAAAATCGATTCAAGAATTTGAGTGATTTTCACAAGGAATGGACTGAGGCTGGGGTCAAGGCATCAAGAGCCACCACACACAGACGTGTCAAGGAATTTGGCTACAGTTGTCGTATTCCTCTTGTTAAGCATGGACTGAGGCTGGGGTCAAGGCATCAAGAGCCACCACACACAGACGTGTCAAGGAATTTGGCTACAGTTGTCGTATTCCTCTTGTTAAGCCACTCCTGAACCACAGACAATGTCAGAGGAGTCTTTCCTGGGCTAAGGAGAAGAAGAACTGGACTGTTGCCCAGTGGTCCAAAGTCCTCTTTTCAGATGAGAGCAAGTTTTGTATTTCATTTGGAAACCAAGGTCCAAGAGTCTGGAGGAAGGGTGGAGAAGCTCATAGCCCAAGTTGCTTGAAGTCTAGTGTTATGTTTCCACAGTCTGTGATGATTTGGGGTGCAGTGCCATCTGCTGGTGTTGGTCCATCGTGTTTTCTGAAAACCAACGTCACTGAACCCGTTTACCAAGACATTTTGGAGCACTTCATGCTTCCTTCTACTGACCAGCTTTTTGAAGATGCTGATTTCGTTTTCCAGCAGGATTTGGCACCTGCCCACACTGCCAAAAGCACCAAAGTTGGTTAAATGACCATGGTGTTGTTGGTGTGCTTGACTGGCCAGCAACTCACCAGACCTGAACCCCATAGAGAATCTGGGAATGGGGTATTGTCAAGAGGGAAATGAGAAACAAGAGACCAAAAAATGCAGATGAGCTGAAGGCCACTGTCAAAGAAACCTGGGCTTCCATACCACCTCAGCAGTGCCACAAACTTATCACCTCCATGCCACGCCGAATTGAGGCAATAATTAACCCTCTGGGGTCGATTAACGCGGATAACACCGAAAAGAACTTAAATTACACAGTTTTCATCTTACAGATTAGAGCAATACATCAATCGAATCTGTAAATGGTCTACTTTTAGTTGTAAACACAGAAAAAAAAAAAAAAAAAAAAAAAAAAAAAAAAAATCTCAATAACCAAAACTTTGTGCATTCTATACTAAGAAACAAACTGGCTGCTCTGTCTGCCTCCTTGGTCTGCGTGATCTTTATTTAGAAACGCGTCATTAAAATGAACTGTAACTCAGCAAATACTCAACAAAGAGACATGAGAGATATATCTATAGAAAGCTTGACATGTCTACTTTTAAACTAAGCAAGTCTTATCGAAAGCAAATATTCTGTTATAAAGTAATCATATGAAACCAATGCGATGTCCAGTCTTTCATGTCTCCCTTCATTATATCTAATGCGACCACGCCCACGTGCTCAGCGCGCTATAGATATTATCAAGTCCACGTGAGACGCGTGGCATGTAAACGCCCACATCACAGCAAACAAAGCAGCAAGACCTCAAGTTTTACTGTTCGCGTCGCGCTGAGAGGAATAAGACAGAATTCACCTCAAGAAGCTGGATTACCTCAGGAAAAAACAATGCAGTGGCTTGATCCAGCAGTGATCATAAACATGAGTAAGTCTTTTTTATTAACCTACTTGTATTAGTTTTCACATAACGTGTACACATTTTACTAGTTAGACTTTCTCCAAACTATAATTCCTGACTAAATGTATAATCAAGTGAAACATTATGAAGTTTCATTCACAGCATCTAAATGTCACGATGCCAGGATGTTTTTTTATGTTCTATAACAGACAGAAATACGATATAAAAGTAATATGAGTTATAATGTTTCTAACCTAATATAAGTAAGAATTATTAGTCAAAACTTGTGATAGGATATTCTCTGTTCACGAATATGCCATATATGTTTTATACCTATAGTTTGGATTTTATAGGCATGATACAAAGCATGCTTGTGTGTATGAATGTAACTAAGCTCTGTTCCTGAATATCTGCTCTGGTGTAAATATTTTGAACGTGTTATACCCGTGTCTTATGGAGTAAAGACGCTGACATGTTTGAAACTGTTTCAATTTTCGTTTAGGACTGTGGCTGCATCACCGGCATCTTACACAAGAAAGGCACACGCACGTCGTTCAGTTTTGAGTTCACTGGAAAATCATACTGAGTAAGTGCACAGTATAGTAATTGTAATTTTATTATTCCTAGAATATGTGGTAATAATATTTGTGGTTGATAGTGTTAAAATGTAAGAATTGGCATTCTGTTTTCTCATGAAGTATGCATACTATACTACGGTACTGTGGGGAATACACGCACTCTTGCATTCCCTGCATCTCTCACATAAGGGGATGTCACCTCCGGACCAAAGAGCAAACAGGCAGGTTAACGTAAGTCAGAGAGTTTATTAACAGGAACTTAGGAGTAGCTTCCAACAGAAAAGAGTCTAACATAGGGATTAATGGAAGCATAGAACACAGTCTTATCTGGGGTCGGCACTCTGGTTCTCCGGCCGAGAACTGAGGAATCCGAGGGTTGACAGGCAGATCGGGAGGCAAGGAACCCGGACAGAGAAGCTTGTAAACTTGATACCAGCCGATGAGTGACTGAGTGAGTGAGTATTTGAGTGTTGTGTAAGTGGGTGCAGTGTCCTTGATCGGGTGTCGGAGGCTGATTCGCTGTGAGGCAGGTGTTTCATGACTTACATCCCCCACCCCAATATCGAGGACGGCCGCGGCCCCTGGGAGCGGGACGGTCTGGATGAGCCTGGTGGAAGTCGTTGAGGAGAGATGGGTCCAGTATGTTCTCTCTGTCTGCCCATGACCTCTCCTCAGGACCGTACCCCTCCCAGTCTATGAGGTATTGAAGCCGGCCACCTCGCCGCCGGGATTCGAGGATCTCCTTGACTCGGTAGATTGTCTTGGCGGAGACGATCTCGGGCGGAGGGGGGGTATCTGGTGTTCTGTGGAGGGAGGGAGAAGAGGATTAGTGAAGGGTTTCAGCAAGGACACATGAAAGGTGGGTGAGATCCGATAATGGGCAGGCAGGTGTAACCGGTACAATGTGAAACATGTGAAACAATGTCTTCTGGGAGACCAAAGTTCCTGAATACGTGTTGGAAGAGGGCTTCGGCTGTTTCCAGGGCGGTAGGTAATCCACGCAGTGGGATTAATTTGCAGGATTTGGAGAACCGGTCAACGACTACTAGGATGGTCGTGAACCCATTTGAGGGAGGTAAATCCGTAGCAAAGTCCACCCCCAGGTGGGACCAGGGACGGCGAGGGATGGGTAGCGGAACCAGTTTCCCTTCGGGCAGACGACGTGGCGTGGTGGAGATGGGCACAGACCAAACATCCCTTTATAGACTGGGCAGCAAGGCAAGGCAAGTTTATTTGTATAGCACATTTCATAAACAATGGTAATTAAAAGTGCTTTACATAAAATAAAATAAAACAATAATCACAACAATAAAAACAAGGAAGTTAAAAACTTGAAAAAATAAAAATTTGATTTAAGAGGTTTAAAATGAATTTAAGAAAACGATTATACATATATTATAGTGCAATCAGTTCGGACATCGCCCAGTGCTCATTCAATAAATGGCTCATTACTAATGGGCGACATCTTCCGCATGTGGGGCCCACAGTAGTGGTCTGGAGGAGCGAGAGGTTCGGCTTCTGCCTGTGTGTCCGATCCCGGCGAGGTGTGAACGATGTCGCATAATGTTTATACGGCATGGTGTTGGGACAGTTCTTAGTTCTCCCCTCTGACCTCCGCGAGCGGGTTCGTGCGAGTGGGGCATGGCTGCACGATCTGGTCGGTGCGGGCCCACTGAATAGGAGACATAAGAAACGGCCGCGGCAGATGGTTCTGGTTTCTTCGGGGTAGGATCCAGCTGGTGTAGGAGGGAAAGTGGCTTCCGCCCACACTCGAAATTCTTAGTCTGCTGGCAGGTACTGACCAAGAGGAAGCAGGTAAAGAACAGAGCCCCCGCGGGCCTGCCTCTGGTTAAGGCGTTTGGCCTCTCGAGTGTATTGTAAGTTCTTTTGGTCTGGATCCACCCGCCCAACCAGTGCCTCCACTCTTCCAGGGCGAGCTTGATGGCCAGCAACTCCCGTTTTCCCACGTCGTAGTTCTGCTCCGCTGGGGATAATTTCCGTGAGAAATACGCACATGGATGGAGCACGGGGGTTCACCTCGCCATTGGGACAGGACGGCGCCCAC